>SJYA01002927.1:285252-388220 GCA_006410615.1 Neotragus moschatus
AGAAAGGACATGGGGGTGGGAGGAAATGGCAGGGGGAGGCAGCGGTACTCTGAGATCGCTGAATCTGGAAGTTTGTTGTTTTTTAACTTTGGTTTTCTGGTGAGATCAGGACACTGGCAGAGGCTCAAACAGCTGCACTTGACTTCCATCCTGGCCTATGTCTTCTTAGAGAAGGGCTTCTTACATTTTATTAAATGGCCCTTATAACAGCAGCCTATTTAGGTGATTATAATGAATGTGTTAATCTCTGGAATGTCCTTTTCCTTCTTTTTTTGCATTAACGTGGGTCCAAGAAGAGATCTGCGTTGCAGGACTTAATTAATATGCACACATAAAATTCTTCCTTACTTGGGAGCACTTCACTTAAGGGTGCAACTATGGAAGATCTTGCTTCAGCCACCTCAAATGAATATTCCTCCAAATAACATTTCATGGTTTGTTTTCATAGACATTTGTATCATTAAGCCTATTCTGCAATCCAGCCTCCATGTATCAGATGAAAAAACTGAGGCTCAGAGAGGTATGGTAACATACCAAGGCCACACAGCTATCTATCAAACTGATAGAGCAAAGGTTAGGACTCAGTCCTCCAGACTCTCATCCAGTGCTGTCTACCCATCTCCCTAATTCTTTTTCTAGTTGATCTGTGGTTTTAAGAATAAACAGATAAATAAAGTAGAATACATTTTATGGTCTTTTAAATTTTATGGAGCCCCAAGGATTAATCCTCTCAATATCAAGATCAAGTTATATTCCAAGGGGATCCAAAGCCTGTTCTGTTTTGTTTTCTGTTCAAAGGTCTAAGGAAAAGCAAAAATCAACTCCTCTGCTGGTGATGACCACAAGCCATGGGCCCAGCCACACTACCTCATTTTAATTAGAAGACCAGCACAGGTAAAATCTCTGTTGTATGGAAGTAGCTTCCTTCATTAGGAATGTCTCCTGAATACTTTTTTCAAATGACATTTCATCTTGTGTTGCTGTGGTCATGCATTATTCTCCTTAATTTGTGATTACAATCCTTTATACTGATAGATTTTGTGACTTTCAGCCATCTCTAGCATATATATCCTGGTCAGCCATTGTATGTTGTTCTTTAAAAGACTGCTCATTCCATGAGTGAATATTTTATTTAGAATGTTTGCATCTACATTCAAAAGCCAGAATGCACTGTAATTTTTTGTTGCACTTATCAGGTTTTGGAGGTAATGACCTAGTCTTTCAAAGTTAGATGCAACTTGATTTTAAAGCCTTAAAAAAAAAAAAAAAAAAGAAAGAAAAGAAAAAAAGATTACCAGAGGCCTTCCCCTGCTGTTAAGAGGATGGCCCACATTCTTACACAGCCCTGGGTAACCCTCCCTCCCCTGGCAGAAGCCTGCCTACAGTAGCCCTGCCTCCATCCCTTGACATCACTACTCCCTTCCAAGCAGCAGAAACTTGTGGTGGTCACTCTTGGCCCAGCCAGACGCTGGACACTGAGTCACACATCCAGCCTTGCTACCTTGTGGCTGTTTTCAGCTTCAGGTACAACAGTTAGAATAAAACACCAGGCCCTTGCTTGCCCAAGGACGTGTGTGATCTCACCATCTCTTCCAACTCCAGCATGCTGATTCCAGGATTCTGGGATGCTCCAGAGATCCAAGAATAACATGCCTCCATTTGCCTATAGCTGCTGCATAATAAGAGCCAACTATGTGTGTGGTTGCCACTCATACAGTCAATTCATTTAATCCTCAACATATTCTGAGATTCCTGTTTCCCATTCAAGGCCCAGAAAGGTTAAGTGATTTGCCCAAAGTCATACAGGTAGCGAACAGATTCAAACCTGGATTTCCTAACTCTTGGACCCCATAGAGTACATCAGGGTATGTTCTGTCAGACAAGCTCAAACGCAGCTGGTTAAGGCAATGGCCTCAATCAGGATAATACCATCCACCTGGAGGCTTTGGAAATGTGTAGAAGTGTCTTTCTTGAGTGTCACCATGACTTGGGAGTTCTACTGACATTTAGTGAGTAGGAACCAAGGATGTTAAATCCAGCTGTATTCCAGATTAATCTGCTCAAGAGGAACTGTCTCATCAATAGTACCATTGTTGATAAGCACTAGGTCAGAGGGTTAAAGGCAGAGAACTCATCAATTGTTCAACAAATATTCCTTAAGCCTCTGTTACCTGCTGCACACTAACCTAGATGCCAAAGAGAACAAAGGATAAAACTACTTGTGGTCTCTGTCCTCAAAGTGCTTGCATTCTAGCCTGACAGACCGATGATAAGCAAGTAAAAGCATTGTAAATTGTGATAAGTAGAAATAAGGGATAAATAATAAATGAGGGGGAGGGTGGTTTAGGTGGATGGAGGGATCAGGGCAATCATAAGGATGTTTGGCCAGCTCCTCAGACTTTCATAAGCACATAGGTCACCTGAGAATCCTGCTAAAATGGAGTTTTGGGTTCAGCAGTTCTCGGGTGGGACCTGGGAGACCCATTTCTGACAAGGTCCTAGAAGACACCAAGGCTATCCATCTTCAGACCATACTCATGCCAAACAGTAAGGGTGATGGTCATGCAGGGAATTGGGATTTTATCCTCAGTGAGATAGGAAGGAAACTATTGAAGGGCTTTAACCAAGTAAATGATATGAACCCAGTTCTATTTACGATCACCCTGGCTTCCTAGATCTCGACGGAGGAGAGGAAGAGGTTGGACCAATGCCGTTCGACCAGAACCAGTTGGCCCTCGCTAGTAAGGTGGCAGCCAGGGCCTAAAGCTCATCTGTGTGGCTCACAATTGCCAAGCACGGGCCAGACCAGTTTCCCTACAAGCTCAGGCGCCTTCAGGAAACCTAGTAGAGCCTGACAGGGTGTGGATTCACACACTGACACCCGAGCATGCAGAGCCTCAGGAGCCCTACTGGTTGGGTGAGTTCCCCAGGGGGTGCTAGGCCAGGTGGTACTGCAAGGGCAAGCAGAACACCCTCAGCCAGTGCCTTGCAGAACAAGGGCCCTGTCTGCTTTGGTGTCAACGCCTGAAGAACCCCAGAGGCTCTGGCTGTCCTCTCTCTGCTCTAGGATGCATGGGAAGTAAAGGGAGTCACTCCAGAGAGACTTCCCCAAGGGGACCCTCAGCCTCGTCTTCAAACATTCCACTTTCCATGTCTTGCCTCTTGCTCTCTGACGCTTCTCTAAGAGCCCTGAAGTCTCCTAGGAAGAAAACCTCGTTTTGAGTCTCAGCCCCACTCTTTGTGAGCAGGTGGCTGGCCTTGGGAAAGTTAGCTTGCCTTGCTAAGGCTAAGGCTTTCCTCATCTGTAAAATGAGGATAATGATAGCACCCTCCTATTACATGAATGTCAGGACTTAATATAAAGCACTTAGCATTGTGCTAGTGCATAGTAACTGCTCATTAAAAAGGCACCATTATCACTGTTCCTTTGGAAAACAGAGACAACAATACACTTGTCAGCAGCAACCCGCACCCACCCCGGGGACAGGCTATCAGACTCCCAGGAAACAGGCAAGTATTATTTATTGATTTCTATTTGTCTGTCACTTGCACTGGAATATAGAACTCGACCTGGAGATCATACACATTGCACTTTGGAAGCACCAAGCATGGTGCTTGGCTCCTCACAGGTGTTAGAAATTATGCGTTGTATTGAGCTAAACTTTACAGCTGGTGGAAAAAAGCAAATAAAGTTGTATGCAAGGCACTCAGAATCTTGGGAGTCAAGAAATATAGTAGAGATGGTCAGGTATGGTTGAAGTAAGAAGGAGCTAACACAGGATTGTACAGTAGTTCTGGGCTCCTGTAGAAATAAAAACAAAGGCTCACACTTGCCACTCTTGATCAGAAACAGAGCAGCCCTGGGCATGCCCTCCATTGGTATTAAAATGGTCCCAAATCATCTTTATTCAAGTATACTTGCTAATGGCAATAAAAATACAGAGTAAAATGTCTCAAATAACGGGTAATCCAAATCCCCTTTTATTAGCTTTAAACGTCCCAATCTTTCTCTCCCTCAGGACACTGTGTTTATCTTTCTAATTTTGCTATGTTTAAATTTCCTCAGCAGACACTGTAGTTGGATGTTAGAGAGATGAGGCCAAAGGCATGTTCGATGGGACAGCAGGCATGGTAGAAACATTGGTATGGACAGTCCTCCAAGTGCAGAGTGCCCCAATCTGTAATGAACTAAGAATGGACTGTGTTTATTTACAAGGTTGCTTACCCAGTACTTGATTTCCTAGGCTCAGGCAGCTTAAAAAAGGGGGCGGGGGAGAGTCAGATCTGTACAAATTATAAGGATAAACACAAAACACAAAGGATTTTAAACATCAGGCTGGGGGATGGCAGGGTACATGGAGGGAAGAGAGGGACTATTCTCTCTCTCTTTTTTTTTTTGAAGCCCAGTATAAATTTTTGTTCTATCTGTAATGATGGCTAGAACGAAAGACACAAAGCCCAAGTCAGATGCAATCCACATTGTTGAGGTTTACTTTAAGACAAGTGAAACTTCTAAAATCTGGCACTGGAATAGAGTTTAAGTCCACGATGGCAGGGACTGTATCTCTGGGCCCTAGCACAAAGCCTGACATAAAGCAGTTTGTACGCCTTAAATACCAGCTTGATGAATGGATGGATGAACAGACTCACAGAACACATTTAGGGAGAACTCCTGGCATGCAACATAATTCCACATTTTAAAATTATTTGCCATACAGGCCTTTTAAAAGAGAGGTTCACTAACCTAAATGTTAAAAAAGAGAGAGATCCTTTTTACATACATTTCCTGGAGATGTATTGCTCAAAATGAGGGTCACCTGTACTTTCAAAATATTTCACAAGCGAGGGGCCCAGTAGAGCATTCTGCCAAGATGAGGAGCAAAGAAGGAACCTCCAGCTCAGATGGGTGGTGGCACATGCCCATTCGTTTTGGCCAGAGAGATCACGTCAGCTGCTGACAGCCTTAACACCTCCAGCCAGGCCACTCAGGGACAACAGTATCAGAGAAAATGACTTCCCTTTAGTTTAGCACAAGAGTCAGAGAGCAGGTGTCGCTACCGTTGGAATCAAAGCTGCTTCTCGCCAGTGGAGCCAGAATGCCACCCTCCACCCCCAGAGGGAGGCCCCTCTGGGAAGACCTGAATGCCTCCTCCTCAGTTAAGGCTGGAGAGCGATTCTATCACTGTCATCACCTTTGGGTTCCACCCACTCCCCCCCCCATAGATGTATAAGAAAATATTTTTTCTAAATGGTGAATTCAAATTATCTTCATTTTGAAAGACTATTGAGAATGTTGCAATAACCTTTGCAATAACCGGACACACCCTGCGGTCAGTAAACCAGGGTTGAGAATTGCTGACTTTATGAGCACCTGACCTGTAAAACAAAAGCCCAGTTTGGGGCTCTGCCTGGGACCCATTCTCATATCAGGCAGGACTTGGTTCTGCCTCTGCTGTGTCGTCTTGGGCGAGCCACTGTCCTTTTCTGGGCCTCAGCCTCTCCATCTGTATAGTGAGGATGATGGAAGCTCTGTGACCTCTGGGGCTTTTTCTGGCACTGATGTTCTGTCTTACCACCTGCCTCCTTCAAAAACATAACTGAAAGGGAATGGAAGGAAGAATGGGAAAGGGAAGAGAATTACTGGTTCAGAAGGCCAGGCTACCGTGAACCTCCCCTCATTTCTGCCTGCTGAAAATGGCTTTCATTCTGCAGGAAGATTCCCATTTTTTGCTGGGTTATTGCCTTTTATACTTCTTTTTCTGTCTCTCTCTCTTTTTTAATTCAAAAGTCACAAAACCACAACTCACCTCCCCAAAACAGGTCATCTGGAAGCCAGAGCTGTCAGGGGTTAGGTGTGTCATGCCTGGCATACTGGTGGTATCTAAGTGAGGACCAGCCCAGGGCAACCATGTGCTTCTCCTCCAGAAACCCAGTTTAAATCAATATTTATCCAACTGTATTTATAGAAAGTGGTGGTGGTAGGGAAGAGGGGGTGGGGTGGGGAGGCAGGGGGATCTAAAACAGAACAAGCCACAATGACTGATGCAAATCTTTGTGGCCAATTCGTTTCTGCAGGGCCAGGCTTTTTTTTAAAAAGGCAAAAGACTCAGCTTTTGATGAACCTGCTGTTGGCCCCAGTACCATAGCAACAGCCTCAAGTCCTCTAATATGTCCAGAGGACAGACTTGGAAGAGCAGCACGAAGGGGGTGGTGTTTCCTAGGAGCCTAAACTTGAGTTAGGGCCAGGAGAGTTGAACAATTCTGAAAAACGAAGACAAAAAAGAAAAAAACACAAACCCTCTCTGGTTGGCTCTTCTGTCTCCAGCTTCGTTTCTAACCCTTTTCTAAGCAGGGTGTGTTTAGGAAGACCTTAGACAATCAACAAGGTGTTACAAACAGCCGCTCTGCTTCGGGTTGTTGGGCGACCTCGAGCAAGTCATTTCACCTCTCTGGACGTCATTCCTTGACTGGAAAAATGCATACACGCATATATAGTTACATAAAACTGCAGGCTCAGTCCAATCAGAGGTCTTGGTTCAAAACTCAGCTCCACTGTTACTATGTGATCTTTGGGCAAGTTACTCAGTTACCCCCTCTGTAAAATGGGAGCAATTAAAGTACACAAGCTATGTGGTGGTTGTGAAGTTTGGGAGGAGATAACATGTCTTTAGTCCCATGTTTTACCAAATATTGTCAGTGTTCAGTAAATGGTTGCCAGTGTTAGTATCACGCAGTGCGATTAGTTGCTGCTGCTGCAATGCTGACACCCTCTTCACTTCCTTCAGTTCTGCCTCCAGATTTTGCCAGCCATTCTCAGATGAAAATCTCCATTTCTAAGTGTGCCAAATAGGAGAGTGTTTTGGTCAAACAGGGCAGGTAGGTGAGCAGCTCTTGTTCTGTCTTGGATCTGATGGAGCTTCTTTGCCCCCACCAAACCATGAATGACTCAGTTCAGCTTCTCTAACTTTGTAAGGCCCAGATGCTTTTCCTGGGTCCCCTCCACAGGGTACCCAGTCCCTGGGAGCTCTGGGACTCTGAAAGCTACAACAGTATCCCCAGAAGTCCACTTCTGGCATTTAGCAATGGGCAGAGATCAAAAAGAGTTGAATCTGAGCAGCATAATTTAGGATATTGAGGAAACAAGCCTAAGTTAAGAATGCTCTTTATACAACTTCACCGAAAACAAATACCTCACTCCACTCCCATCATAAATCAATTTACAGAGTTTTCAGGGGGAAAGAAAGCAATTGCACATCGTAAATGCTCAATACATAATTTGTGGAATGAATGAATGAATGAATCGTAAGATGCCTGCCATGCAGAAATGTGATCTGCATAAACACTAGTTGCTATCAAAGCCCTCAATTTTAGCATAATTTGCTCTGTAAACAAATAACTGATCCATCTGCAGGGTCACAGCTGATGCAGTTTCAGCTCTCTAGGCCTGACCTACCATCTCTATATAGGCCCTGATCTTTATTTTTTTAATTTTTATTTTTACTTTATTTTACTTTACATTACTGTGTTGGTTTTGCCATACATTGACATGAATCCGCCACAGGTGTACATGAGTTCCCAATCCTGAACCCCCTCCCACCTCCCACCCCATATCATCTCTCTGGATCATCCCCGTTAGGCCCTGATCTTTAAAGCCCAGGAGCAGTCTGCATTGATTATGGGAGACATCTTCCCTCCTTGGAGGAGATTAGTTATTTCCAACTCCAAGTCTTCAGAAAGTCTATCATGTGTCCTTTCTGCCTTCAAAACTGATCACTGTGTCATAGCCAGTAAATGACAATCCAAGCAATCAAGGGATGTATATTAATGGTCTCGTGTATGTCCAGTGTTATGCAGTGGTGACATATACTGAAATACTGTTGAGTGATCTTTTCCCTTAAGATGCTAATCATCTCCCTGTGAGGATAAAGCTAATGTACAGCAAGCAAGTAGAGCATTGCTGATTATCAAAGCTCAGAGAAGTGACTACTTATTGAGCACCTACTATATTCCAGGTACTTTAAATGAAGTGCCTCAGTTAGTTGTTCAGCAATGGCAGAGGCTGATACTATGGTTATCCTCATTTGACAAAAAAAGAAATGAAACCTCAGGTTAGGCAACTTGTGCCCAAGGCCACACAGCCAGTAAGCAGTGAAGGAGTAATTTGGGCCCTGCTCTGGGTGACTGTAAAGCTTTCATTCTCTCATTCATTCCCTGACTTGAGAAATATCCAGGGGAGGCTTCCTGGAGGAGGTGGGATCTGACCTCGGCTTTGAAGCTAGGTTAGACACAGATAATCCCAGGAGAGTAAGAGAATGAGGGCATGCTAGACAGAGGGAAGAGTCTGAGTCAAGCACAGAGGGATGACTGTAAAGGCTGCTTGCTGGTGGACTTGCTGGACCGGAGTAGAGGAGATTAGGCTGGGAAGGCAGGGTGGGGCCAAATGACACCATACAGCCACAGCTTACTCTGTCAGCAGGCAGAGGCTGTTCTTTGGCCTGTCCATGCCCCTAGGAAAGCACCTCACCTTCCAATCCGGGTAATGCACTCCAGAGAGCCACCCAAGGCTTCTACTCCCATTTAATCATTCTTTTCTATCTTAAGCATTGCCCGCAAGCCACCTTCCCTAGACACTGGGAAGCCCTCTTGTGTCCTATAGATTCCACTTGCCTGCTCAACAATTTTTATGCACAAAACACCCGTTTGTGAATTAATTTCTTTTTCTCTTTCGTTTTTCACCTTTTCCAAAACAGGATGTAAATTTTTTTTCAACTGGTCAGTCCTAAATTGCTACCCCTTCACTGGACCCTATGTCAGAAGTTATTTACATATAATTTCTGAATTTGTGATAACAGGGTTACAGTATCCATAATTNTTTCTTTCTCCCTTCAAATGCAGAGTTATTTTCCAGGAAGGGGGAGGAGATGGAAGCGTCTCTCCCCACACTCCTCTTCCCAGCCTTAGTCCAGCTGTGCAAAGCTCACAGTAGGGAGCTTCCACACCTGGCTCTCTTTTATTTTATTTGGCAGAAAGGCCGACGTGGCAGCCCAGGAACTTCCCATCCCTACCATGCCTGAATTCCACCTTTTGGTTCTAAAGACCCCTACCCTAGGCGACACTGTTCCATTGCCAGTGCAGACCATTCAGGGTCTGCAGTAACCATGGATGCTTTCCAGGCCTGGGAAGTGTGGTGGCAGTCAGGGCCCTTGGGGAGTGCCATAGAGAGGCAGTCAAGCCCCAGCTCTGCTGCACACACACTGGACTGTGTGTGTGCCTGGGCAAGTCCCCTAACCTTTCTCAGCCTGTTTCCCCATCCATGAAAACTTTGATAAGATCCATGAGTTGATTAAATTATATCTGCAGCCAGCACGCTGCCTGGCTCATAGTATGATCTTTTTCTTCCAATATAGACCCAGATAAGAACCTGAGTCTCCTACTTGGCAGCTAAAAGGAGAAATAAGTTATAGGAAACAAGACTCTTCTGCACTTTGTTGAAAAACATCTGTGCAATAAGCCTGTCTAAATATTGTTGCCTTGCAAGGTCTCCTGGAGGTTCCCTCCAGGGAAAAAACCATTTATACAGAAGACACGGTGAATGCTGCCCCCTGGAGTTGTGCAACCCAGCCAGTCTGCTTAGAGACAGCTTCACACACACTTGTCAGGAAGACTTTTCCTGGAAATGGAAACTTTTGGAAAAAAGGAGAGAAAGTGTGTTTCTTTGTAAAAAACACTATGTATGTACGTAAAATAAATACATGCACCCTCACTGAAATCTTGTGTATTTTTAGATTGCAATAACCTGCTGCTGAATCAGTATTTGGCATTTTAAAGCCAATATATTCACATTTTGGACCATAATATAGTCATACTACACATATTCCCTGCTCATTTTCCATCTTGATTGATCTCTGCATCCTTTAGCTAGGGTAGAGAAGAAGCTCCTAAAAGCTGTGAGATAAAAGTTCACCTTCACTGGTGGCTCATTCCCTGGTAAGGAATCTGCCTGCAGTGCAGAAGACCTGGGTTCGATCCTTGGGTTGGGAAGATTCCCTGGAGAAGGGAATGGAAACTCACTCCAGTATTCTTGGCTGGAGAATTCCATGGACAGAGGAGCCTGGTGGGTTACAGTCCTTGGGGTCACAAAGAGTTGGACATGACTGAGCGACTAACGGCTTCACTTCACTTTTTTTCCATCTTCACAACAGCTATCTACTTTTTGTTCTGTTGGAACCACAATCTGAGTTACTCATATTTTAAAGTCTATAAACATCGAAGGACTTTAGGAAGTATAAACAAGTTTTATCCAATACAATTTTGCAAAAATTGATCTCTCTTGCCCCTGGTGAAAGTGAGACAAAGAACTTTCTAAGCCCAGAGAAAACCTTGGTTTCTGATTCCCTGGTGAAGGCGTGGGCCAAATGTGTACATATACTGTACTTCAATCTGCATGTATACACACCCAGCAAGATAGGCACACCCCACGCATGAGTGCCAGGGCAGGGGTAGAGTGTTTTGTCATTATTTATTTATCCCTGTTTCATCTCTCATAGGTCTGTGAGCTTCAGAAAGCCCAGTGGGAATCTTCAAGCTGGGCCACGGATCTGACCAAAGCCAAAATAAACAATGGCTTGAAGAAAATCTACAAAAAAGTGCTGATTTGCACTATTCCCACAGTCAGCCACAGCCCCCACCATCATTCCCATGGAAAACACCACTGCTGGTGCCAAATCAAGTCTTCCCTCCCATCATAGGGGCATTGTTTTTTGTTATTATGTGAGTTCTTAGCGTCAGACAATGGCACCACAAGAGACACAGTGGAGGCAGGAGAAATGCCTTTTTGTTTCACAGAATCTAGGCTATTGTGCCCGAGAGTCTCACATACAGTAGAGTTGCATACATTCATTTTGGTAACGTGTCTTTGGAACGATGAATGTGCTAAAGCTCAAAGGCTCTTCCTTATTTTTTTTTCAGAGCCCATCAAGTGTTAAATCATGTGAGCATCCCTCCTCCCTAACCATTCCCCAATCAATAGATTTCTCTAATAAAATTGGCTCCAAAAGTAAAGAGGGGTGTTTCAGAAGTTATATCACAGGGCAGACTGAGCTGGGTCACAAGCTCAGTGCCATTCCTGACTACCTTTGCTTCCTAAGAGGAGCTGTTCATACCCTTTTTCTTTCTCTTGGGCCTTTTTTTTTTTTTTTTTCTTCATCTGTACTGAGTCTTCTTTGCAGAGCTTCTCTAATTGTGGCACATGGTGTCCAGAGTATGCAGGCTCGGTAGTTGTGGCACGCAGGCTTCTCTCTAACTGCAACTCACGGGCTTAGTTGCCCCATGGCGTACAGGATCTTAGTTCCCCAACCAGGGATCAAACTCGCATCCTCTGCATTGGAAGGCAGATTCTTAACCGCTGGACCACCAGGGAAGTCCCTCTCTGGAACCTTGATTCCATAAATAAACAGGCCTCTTTGGAAACTTGCTGAGAATATCTGCAGAGAACAGGGAGGGAATGAGAAGGCAATCAGCCTGTAGGAACATGTGAATTATGTTAAAGGAAAGCAGTGAATTTTTGCGGTGCCCAGTCAGGCCAGCCATGATGTTCCCAAGGACCCTACATGTCCTGGGTGCCCACTCAGTCTGGGTCATATTTTCTCAACCTTCTGTTTCTTTGTTTGGCCTATTTGGCAATATTTTTCCAACAACTTTATTTGCATATTAAAGCAAAATCATTCTTTATTTGTCCTTCTTCCCCCCTAGACTATACTACACTCTTACATCAAAGGAGTTGTTTTGCCTATAATTATGTCTTCAGGTACACAGAGGCTAGTTAATTACTGAGGCTGTGATATGAAAGCTTCCCCCAGACCTCCCCATCCTGCATTTGGATGGGATGCCCTTCCCCAGCCTGGACCACTTTGGTTCTCCTGGGCTCCTTAAGCCTGGCCTTCCTCCTCACCTGTGCTCCCCTCACTAGCCCTTTCTACCTGAAGCTACCCTCCAACATCTAGCTTTTCCTTGGACCTTGTTAGCACAACCAGTCAGGTTCTTCTCTGCTCTTTGACCTGTGGTCTTTGCACTCAGGCTTGGTAAACACCATCAAGAGATCTGTCCCCTGCATTGTCTCTTGAGTCCTAATCCTCAGAGCTTCCCTAGCCAAGTTTTTCTTGGGCACCTTTCCCTTTGAAAGGGATTGTCGGCAATGATCTGATGAGCTAGCTCAGGACTCCCTCTCTCCTTGGGAGCCTTTATCTTGTCTTTATCTATTAGAAGTGGCTTCAAGGGAAGCCCAGGAGTTTCGGAGTGGTGGTTGGGGGTCGGGGTGGAGGGAGGTTAGGAACTGTTAGGCACAAGCAGAATAGCAGGAACTAGAACTGTGGGACTGTGCCTCTCTGGCTCCTGCACAGGCTTAGAAGTGCTGACTAGGCCTCCTTCAACCACTCCCCATGCCCCCCCCCCCACCCACACACTCACCAGTGGGTGTAGACATGGGCAGAGGATAAAGAGCCTCCACCCTACATTGGAGCTCACCCGGATGTCATCTACTCCTGGGCATTATCTCTGCTCTTCTGGACTCTGCCCTCCCCTTCTCCTGGACCTCTGAGGTTGGCAGGACCTTTCTGTCTCAGGCAGCTCCTGGGCTTCTCCCATGTAATGCCCAGTTCTTTAAGGGTTTGCTAGACTATGAGCCCATCATGAGCAGGGAGCATGGCTTGCTCCCCAACCATCCCCAGCCCCTAGCACCTAGCATGGCACAAGCATGGCCCGGAAGAGAGCCTTAGGCCATGAAGGTCAAAGAGATGAATGGCCTTTCCTTGCCTGGCTGAACCTTGGTGCTGGCCTCTCCTGGCTTCCTTGCTCCAGTGTGGTAAGAAGAGGCACTGAACACTGCAAAACTATTCCTGAGTCATTCACATTAAAGTTTAAATATCAAAATGCTGCCTCTGTAGAGTAGCCAGAAACCCATTGAGCCAGATGGTGGAAATTCCCTTCCCCCAAAGTGCAGTGGCCCAGCCACCCTTTCCTCATTCTTACTGTTGTACATATCTGGGGACAAGATGAGTCTCCAAAACAATAAATTGCCTCTAAAGGAGAATCTTCCAGAACCACCAGGCAATGAAGTCAGTGCCCTGCGACCAAAGTGAGAATCATGCAGAGCTTACTTTCGTCACACCTTCTTATTCTCTCGTGTATCCTGGGGGTGGGGGGCATTCCTATAGCAATCTATTTTCTTTAATGTCTCCATATTTTTTAAAATGAATTCAACAAAGATTCCAAATTCAGGTACTTTAAGGTACCAGTGACTGACACTAGCTCAAATATGATCATTTCCAGAGACATTTGGAATTTAAAAGATGGCCAGTGTCTTAAGCTAAAGGAATACAGCTCTAATGGTGAAATGTTAGGGTTTAGGAGATGGAAGGGGAAAGCAGTATGCAGGTGGCAAAGGGGCTTCCCCCTAATGATGAGCTGGTTGATTAAGTCACTCAAAGCCTCAGTCTTCTCATCTGCAAAGTGGGAAGAACAATCTTTCCCTTGCCGAAGGGGTATCTATAAAGGAACTTTGGAAACTGTGAAGTATTGTGCACATGTCAGGATAGTAATGGGCTAAGAGAGTCCTGGAAGATTTTTAGGAAAACAGAAACAATGGCAAAAAGATGTGAGAATCTGGGGCCATTGCATGGCTCTGTCATTTTGGAGAAATAATCTCACCATCTACAGGGCCAGGGTTCTCCCCTACAATGGGAGAGTGCCATTGGCACTCAGTCTCCCTCTCCCTCAGTCTGAAAAGCTTCCTCAATTCATCTCCTCCATGTTCAGTAATCACAGACAGGGATGTCACTGTCCATGGGGGTTTGGGATCAACTTGAGAGAACCAGATGACCACACTGAGCTGGTAAAATTCTAGCCAGAAGTAAAGAAACTGGCAATGTCAGGTCTGGGAAAAACTTTCCTCCCTTTGATTCTCTTTTTTGGAAAACAAACAAGAAACACTTGGAAGAGACCCATTCCTGTCTTCAAAGAGGTCTGGGGGAATAGGAGCCCTGTCTGTGAACCTCTGGACTCAGCAGTCTGGGAAGCAGCCCCCACATTGGGGGCTACACAAAATCTCCAGGGAGGAAGCAGCCTGGAATGGTGCTGCTTCTAGTTTCTGACCTTTTGCCTGGATGCCTGTCCACCACCCATGTTCTTCTCACCTCTGAAACCTTTTCTTTCTCTCCCTTCTTTTTTCATCTCTCCTGCCTGAGGCCGGCAGTTTGCACTCTCCCCTTCCTAACCAAGAGCTCAGTTCTCTTGGGTGAAAAGGCTGATGGGCACTGAAGTGTGTGTATTTATCAGGGATAACAGAAATGTGAGCATGTACTAGACGTACAGATGACTTCATTACATCAGAAGACATAGTCTCCCACACGTCATTCTTCTCCAAAGTGTCAGGACATGGCAGTGAGCAAAGGGTCCAAACTCCCACCCTTACAGGACTTCTTTCTTATCCAGGTAGACACATGACATAGGACCAGTGGGTGTGCATGCAGGTATACATATAGGCGTATACAAGCACACAAAACCCTTTACTCCCGTGCTTTTCAGAAAATGAAAGGCTAACTCCAGGTTGGAGCCAGAGTAACAGAGGTTCATACGGCAGGGCTGTTATATTCTGTTATGCATCATGGAAATACCATGAGAGACTATGGAAGAGTTCGCCTTCACTGGAAACCCTTTCTCTCTTGCTTACGTGGGAAATTAACTTTTGTTTGCATCCAATGACCTTCTGTGTGGTTCCACGTAGTAAGGCACACTACATTATGTATCCGAATACTTAAATTTTAAAAAATTTTCGTGTTATTCTAATTCATAGAGTTCTAAAATATCTCACAGGCATGTGTAGCCTGCCAAAGAGTCACGTCAAAACAGCTGTCTAAAATTACAAGTTACCTGGAAAAGTCAGAAACGTAATCAGAGGCTATTCCCATATAACTACACCCTAAAAACGCCCATCCCAGACAGGCAGGCACATGAGAATAACATGTTGGCATATAGTCACAAGAATCTGCCCTAGACTTTTGATTCTTAATTGCATCATTGTTAGTGTAAAATTGAGTAGAAAATCCCAAATACAGAGGCTAGAGTCTGGACATTTTTCTCCATTTCCTGGTTCACTTGTTAAAGGCCTGGGAGAACTGGACTCTGTCAGATCTTAGTCTGACTCAATGTTAAGGGCATATCTTCTCATCCTGTTAGTTTTTCGTACTTTGGATGTGAGCGCTTTTAAGTGTACTGTACATACATGTAATGTGGTCCCATATTTTGTTAGAGACACTGTAAGTATAACAGCTAGTATTCACGGAATGCTTCAAGCCCTGTTCTCCATGCATGAGTTTATTTTAATTTTTATTTTATTTCATCCTCCAAACAACTCCAAAAGCTATTGTCATCACTCCCATTTTACAGATGAAGAAATCGAGACTGAGAAAAAACAAGTGCTTTGTCTCAGATGGCACAGCGAGCGAGTGCCAGGGCTGGGGTGCTCCCTGGTCTCCAGCCGACGAACACAGCAGGATGTTCCTTCTTCCTGTTTATAACCCACTTACTTTCATCCAGTTCTGTCCAGGCACGTGGGTTGAGTATAAGTTTATACAGTCTCACTAGCTGGGTTTATGTACATAACAAGGGAGCTTGTGGCAAATCCTCATTAGATTGTAGACTGAACATTTCTCCAGGAAAGGAAACCTGGATTCTCCCTTCCTACGTTGTGAGTTCTTCCACAGTTTCCACGGCCTCCCCTGCAGTGCCTAGTAAGTGCCTTGCATAAAATGATAAAATAGAATTTCGTGGACAGAGGAGCCTGGCACGTTACAGTCCGTGGGATCGCAAAGAGTCAGACATGACTGAGCAAAAATCACTCATAAAACAACTGTGCAATACACCTTGTTCGGGGACTTCTCCGAAGTCCCAGGGGCTAAGACTCCACTTCTAAAGCAGGGGGCATGGGTTCCATCCCTCATTCAGGAGTTAAGATCCCACATTCCATGTGGTACACCCTTCCCCTAAAAAACCACACACACATTGTTCAATTACTGAGAACTTTGTTCTGGATCAAATCAGGCACAGACAGCACCTTCAGTGTTATTTATCAGACACTGTCAATTTTCCATTGGCGGCCAAGCTGACTTCTCATGATCAGTCCACCCTTTTCCACAATTAGCCTTACTGCTGGGCTAGAGGACAGACACCATGCCACAGAAGGTCCTAAGAAAACATACAGATTGGCCACCCACCCCAGAGGTTGCAAAGCTGAGTGCAATATACAAGCGCACTTAGAAGGATTGTTAGTCACGTAGGGAAGAGGTTCTCAGCCTGGGCTTGTGCCTTAGAATGACCTAGAGATAGGATTGCCAGATTTATGCAATGAAAACGCAGGTATGCACATTTTAATTTGAATTTCAGATAAACAGCAAATGATATTTTAGTATAAGTATGGACCCGTGCAATTTGGGGGACGAGTGCGTGTGTGTGTGCTAAGTCAATTGGTCGTGTCTGACTCTTTGTGACCCTAAGGACTGTAACCCACCAGGCTCCTCTGTCCACGGGATTCTCCAGGCAAGGATCCTGGTGTAGGTTGCCATGCCCTGCTCCAGGGGATCTTCCTGATGGAACCGCATCTCTTACATCTCCTGCGTGGGCAGATGGGTTCTTTACCACTAGTGCTGCTCGGGAAGCTCCAGTTTGGGGGACATGCTTATGCTACTTGTTGTTCATCTGAAATTCAACTTTGAGTGTCTTGTGTTTTATCCAGCAACTTAACTGGAGAGCTTAACCTAGTCAACTAAATTAGGTCTCTGGAAATGGGGTTCAGACACCAATAATTTAAAAGATTTCCTAGCTGATTCTTCTGTGCACCTGGGCTTGAGAATCACTGATAGAAGGGACCTAATATGCTGGAAGGCAAAGGAACGGGAGTGGGGTTTGGCTTAGGGTGCGTAACCCCAGAGCAGAGAGTGGTAGAGACATGTGACAAACTTCACTTACCCAGGGGTCCACTTCCAGGTCACATTCCAGCTGCCGAGCACTGGATTATGCAGCCAGCGTCATGTCTCCAGAGCCACACCGGGGGGCCCAGCACCATTTCCAAGGAGCTTGGTGCCCTCCAAAGGCACCAGTCGTCCCTGTACCACCTCCACCCTGATACAGCAGAGCTAGCAGGCACCCAAATTTCAACTATGACTTGAGGAACTCAGAGTATAATCTGCCTTTGAGAAGCGACACAGCACACAGGTTAAAAGCTTGGGGTTTAATGCTAAGTAGAGATGGGTTCGAATCCTGTTTCTGTCATTTTCTCATATATATGTTTGGGCAAGTTACATAACCTCTCTGAATCTCAGTTTTTTATCTGCAGATGGAAGTGACAATTATACTTACCTCACAAGTTCATTGTGAGGCTCAAATGAGATAACGCAAGTAAAGTGCCCAATACCTAGTATGGAGGAAGCATCCAATGAGTGGTGGTTTAGTCGCCAAGCTGTGTCCAACTTTTACGACCCCACGGACTGTAGCCTGCCAGGCTCCTCTGTGCATGGGATTCTCTAAGCAAGAATACTGGCATGGGTTGCCATTTCCACCTCCAGGGGATCTTCTCAACCCAGGGATCGAACCCTGGTCTCCTGCATTCCAGACAAATTCTTTACCATCTGAGCTACGACGTAGCTGTTTCATCACTTCTGCCTTTCCCAGATGGCCCTGTAGATCTTCCTCTCCCAAAGCTTGACAGCAAAAATCATACAGGTGGGGCTACAGTCCTGTCTGACCTAGAGCTCCCCAAGGAGTCCAGCACATGAGCTCAGACCCTCCTGTTCTCAGCCTTCTGGCTTTGAGCCCTTAACCAAGCCTTGTAAGATAGGATTACTCATGCCAAAGAGAAAGGCGGATTGTACAAAAAGGACCTGACTCCCTGAATTCCACTTATGACTTTGTCACTGACTAATCATGATCTTGGGCAGGTCATTGCACTTCTAAGTTTCTTCATCTATCAAATAGATATAGGTCAGACAGTCACATCTAGCCATAGTGCCCTGTGATCAGCTCGCTTGTAGAAATTCTGGCCCTGAGTCCCTAGCCACTCTCCTCAGAGAGTTAAGATTCTTTTTCACCTGTTCCCAGGCTTCTGAAGTAGAGATTCAGGGTTCAAGCAGGACAGAGAGCTCTGAACTGTGGGCTTCCTGCCTTCTCTTTAGGTACATACCTACTCTGCTAAAAAGTCCAATATGTACTCTTCTTTATATTTTCCCTTCAAATAATGGAGGAAAACTTCAGTATTTATTCTGTCTTTCGTCCTTCTTAAAGATGAGTCCAGACTCACCATCACTGGCATTGCCAAAGTCCACAGGTACAAATGGAACTGAAATGTGAAGGGGCGATTTTAAGGATGTCATTCAAAAGCTAAAGTGCCCCCTCCAACTGGAACACCCTAGATACACCTGTCCTTTTTATCTTAGGTAATCCCTTACTAATCCTTTTTCAAATTTCACCTGCCACTGAGAGTCCACTGCTGTTGTCATTTTTAAAGGACAAACCTGTTTTTCAAGTGATAATTGCACTGGCCATCTGTCTCCATTAGCCATCCCCCACCCACCATCTTTCTCCAACCCCTAAATAACTGAAATAATAGTGCAACAAAAGAATCTGGTTGCAACAGACAGCATTTTGCCCATGTGTGTTCAATACAGGATGGACCTATAAATACACCAAGTTACAACAGAAAAATCTTCTTTGGTTTCCCCAAGTTTTCTTGGCTCAGAGCTAGAGAAACAGTAGACTCTCATCTCTGATGAAGAAGATCATTTTATTAGTGTGGACCCTGAGGTGCGGTTGTGTTCCTTTTTTACAAGGGGACATAACTGGCTAACATCCATGCTGATGGATAGTCTGAGAACATGCCTATCTCCATTAGCGCTTAAGATAAAGTTCTAATCAAAGTGGTCATGAACTTCTTTTGAAGCTGCACAGGAAATCTCTGGGAAACATGGTTTTAAAGACTCTAGTTCAAAGGAAACTCCTCCTTTATTAATAATATTCAGAGATTTTTTTTCCTGATTCGGTTTTGGTAACTTGCTGTGCTGAAAGAAACAAAATAAGAACTGGGGCACTGTTTCTGGGAAATCCAACCCAAAAGGTTTTGGGAGGGGCTGCAGATAATTAATCTGGGGGGACTTTGTCAGCAACCTTGCAGTTTGGGCATGGTGAAGCAAATCTCAGTAGCTGGTCATTTTGGTATTTTTTAAGACAGCCATCCTGGGTATGAAGCTATATTCACCTCCTCCCTTTGAACTATCAAAATGTAACATCCTTTGATGGGGTTAATTTTACTCTGATTACAGATTTACCCAGAGAGGATCCTTGCATAGTTCAAGACTTTGGAAAGAGAGTCACGAAATATCTCATGAAGATAGTCTAATAGCAAAAGATTTTGATCACTTAAAAGTGTTGGTAAATTATGCTAGAAGTTAGCGTGATACTTAAATTTCAGTGGGTTTTTTTGCTTTTGTTAAGAGATGTAAGTAAACACAGTGAGGAAAGAATTTCCACTTTTAAGAAGATGAGGTAAACATAAATCTTCTCTATTCTTTCTACTAAACACAATTAAAATCCTTGGGCATTATGTGTATAGCAAATAGAAGAAAACTCTTAGAGGTACAGAGAGAGAGGCAGACCAGCTAGAGGACCCAAGGAACAACATAGTGGAGAAGTCTCTGTGTTTTATTTTTCTCTCGTTTATCCCAGACTTGGAGTTGAAGAAGCTAGTGCAGACAAGAAAAAAGAGAGACAAACAAGTCTGTCCTCTCTAGCCAAATGATCAGGAAAGGGATAGCCTAATAAGACAAAAAAAACTTCTGGATAATAACCACTCTGCTTCAGCCAGACACCACAGAAAAACTGTGACCCCACCCACACTCACACCAGTAAAGGTCAACTGGGGAGAATAGACTTCCATCCTAGCTAGGCTGGAACAAGGCTCCCCGACATCCTCTGCCAAAATGGTTCCAGAAAAGGCAGAACAGAGAGCCAGGACTTTTACCCCTACCAGCTGGTGAAAAGGACCCCTCTCCTGCAATGTTAGTGCAGATCGCATGGGGAATTCCTGTCTGCACAGCTTAACAAAAGGGCATCCTTATCAGGTGTCAAATGGACTGAGAGGGGAATCTGGACTCCAGTCTCCGCAGAGTGGTAACAAGGCAGTGCCCTGCCTCTCTCTCTTCTCCTGCCACAGCGGTGTCAAAGGAAATCACATGAAACAGAGTCTTATAATATGAAGATGACCAAGCTTCAACAGAAAAATCATTCATCATTCTAAGAACCAGGAAGATCTCACATCAAGTGGAAAAAGGATGCCAATACCCAGATAACAGAGAAATAGCCATGATGAAAGTAGTTCAAGGAACGATTACAAAATGCTTGAAACAAATTAAACAATGCAAAGGCTCAGCACAGAAATCAAAGAGCTAACAAAGAACCAACGGAGTTTTAGAACTAAAATCACAATAACTAAAATAGAAAGCTTGGTAGATGGGCTCAACAGCAGAATGGAGGGGACAGGAGAAATAATCAGTGATTTAGAAGATGGAACAGTAGAGATTATCCTGTCCAAACAACTGAGAGAAAATAGGATGAAAAAAATAAAAAAGGACAGAGACTCAGAACATGAGACTAGAGAAAATCATCTAAGATTAAAGTCAGTGGAATCCCAGAAGGAGAGGAGAAAGAGGGCAAAGCAGGAAAAAAAAAAAAAAACTTGAAGAAATAATGGTTGAGAACTCCTCGAGTTTGTTAAGACAAAAACACTGATTCAAGAAGCTGAGTGAATCCCAGACAGGATAAATTCAAAGAAATCCATGACAAGACATACCATAATTAAATTTCTGACAACTAAAAACAAAGAAAAAAATCCTGAAAGCAGCCAGAAAAAAAAAGTGTAGATGTAAACAAGGTTATTCTAAAATTTGTATGGAGAGGCAAGTGTAAAAGCTGAAAACATAAAAACTCTAGAAGAAAACATAAGGAAAATGCTCCTTGACTTTGACCTTGACAATGATTTTTTTGATATGACACTGAAAGTGCAAGTAACAAAAGCAAAAATAAACAAGTACATCAAACTAAAATGCTTTTGCATAACAAAGGAAGCAATCAACAAAATGAAAAGGCAGCCTACAGAGTGGGAGAAATTATTTGCAAACTGTACATCCATAAGATATTAATATCCAGAACACATAAAGAACTCATACATCTCAAGAGCAAAGAAAAAAGAATCTTATTTTTAAATGGACAAATGCCCTAAATAAACATTTTTTCAATGAAGATAGCCAATAGGTACACAAAAAAATGGCTCAACATCACCAATCATCAGGGAAATGCAAATCAAAACCACGATGAGATCTTATCTAATACCTTTTAGAATACACACTTGTCATGTCAGTTGTGTCTGACTTATTGTGACCCCATGGACTGTAGACAGCCAGGCTCCTCTGTCCATGGGATTCTCCAGGCAAGAATACTGGAATGGGTTGCCATTCCCTTCTCCAGGGCATCTTCCTGACTCAGGGATCTCTTTTGTCTCCTGCGTTGGCAGGCAGGTTCTTTACCAGGTTCTTTACTAGTGCCACCATTTAGAATGGCTACTACCAAAAAGATAACAAGTGCTGGTGAGGATGTGAGAAAAAGGGCGTTCATGTGCACTGTTGGTGGGGAATGTAAATTGATGCAGCCACTATAATGGTATGAAAGATCCTTAAGAAATTAAAAGTAGAATTAGCATACAATCCAGCAATTCCATTCCTGGGTATATATCTGAAGGAAATGAAATCACTATCTCAAGAGATATCTGTACTCCATATTCGCTGCAGGATTATTTACAATAGCCAAGACACGAAAACAACTTAGGTGTTCATCAACAGATGAATGGATCAAGAAAATGTGAAACACACACACATTCACAATAGAATATTATTCAGTCATAAAAAGAAGGAAATCCTGCCATCTGCAACCACATGGGTAAATCACAGGAGGGCATCCTGCTAAGTGAAGTAAGTCAGACAGAGAAAGACAAATACCGTATGGTCTCTCTTACATGTGAGATCTAAAACAGAACGAAACAAAAAACCAAGAGCATCTGAACCCATAGAAACAGCGTGGATCAGTGGTTGCCAGAGGCAAGGTTGGGGAAAATGGATGAAGGTAATCAAAGAGGGCAGACTTCCAGCTATAAAACAAATAAGTTCCAGGGATCTGATTACAGCAGGGTGACTATAGTTAATAACACTGTATTATATACTTAAAAGTTGCTAAGAAAACAGATCTTAGAAGTACTCACCAAACATACATACAAAAAAGTAACTATGTGAGGTGATAAGTTAGTTAACCTGATTGTGGCAACCATTTCACAATACATACTTGTATGAAATCATCACATTACATGCCTTAAATTTATACAGTCTTATGTCAATTATATCTCCATAAAACTGGGAAAAGAGAACCATAAACATACACACTGACAAGTTTCTTGTTGATGAAGAAAGATGTTACCACTGGGGAAAACAGTAAACGAGTAGACAGGATCCATAATTGTATTAAAATAAAATATTTAATTACAAAGTAGGGAGAAGGGATTAGAGTTAGCCTTAGAAGATACAGCCATGTCCCCCATTCTTAAATACAGAAGATATGTATGTCAAATGTGGGGGCCACATGGCAGTCTGGCTGAGGAGACATTGTCTGCCCAGAATCAGAATCTAGTACATATCCAGACAATTGCCCAAAGGAGACGTGATTATAGAAAAGATGGCCTGGCAATTGGTAACGTGTGTCCCCGGGCCCAGGTAAGGTCATAGGCATTGTCCTTGGGAGATGAGATTGCAGGTGAGATTCAGAAGCAAGTGGAGCTTGCCAGGTTGCTCTCTCAACTTGCCTCTCCTCCCTCCCAGCCCTCTCAGTTCTCCAGCCATTTAGCTTGGATTGCTTTTAGTCTTTTTTCCCCCATCAACTTAGAAAACTTAAAGTAAATAACACAAAATGCAGAGAAGAAAAAAAAAATAAGATAATGAAGCCCATCAAAATCCCAGCTGCTGCTTACAATATCTTGGTTGATGTGCTGTGTGCTCAGTCACTCAGTCGTGTCTGGCTGTTTGTGACCCCCATGGACTGTAGCCCCCCAGGCTTCTCTGTCCTCGGAATTTTCCAGGCAAGAATATTGGAGTCGGTTGCCATTCCCATCTCCAGTCTTGGTTGATATATACACACAAATATACCTACTTTATCCACTTCAGGCCCTTAATTTGTACCACCCTTCCCTCTCGGGCATGTTAAGTGATAAAGCTATATTATTATAATTCAGAAATATCCTGCATAAGGTCCTATATTACACACGCCTCTAGCAGGATCTTCCCTAAAAGAATATTCTCCCAAGCTACCTTATATAAATATATGTACACTTTTTATTTTAATAAAAAATGAGATCATACTGTACAGGCTGTTTTGTAACCTCTTTTTCACTCAATAATGAATCATGAACATCTTTCCAGGTCAATAAATATGCTTTTACAATATTTTAATGGCTACACAATATTCCATTGTATGACACTACCATAATTTATTTAACCAGCCTCCCAATTGTAGGCATTTAAATTATTTCCAAATATTTTTTGCTGCTGTAAACAAGGTTGCAATAAACATCCTGGAACAAAATCTTAGTCCTTAATTATTTCCTTAGGATACATTCCTGGAAGGGAATAGCTGGGTATATGTTTGCACATTTTTAAGGTTATAAAAGGTTTTGTCAAATTGTCCTGCAGTTAATTTGCTCCCTTTCTCTGCATACAAAAATATCCCACCCCTCTCCCTAATACACATGCAGCATCCCCATCACTTGATGCCATTCTGATTTTTAAGGAGCTGCCAACAATTTCCTGATCAGTTCTTAACTGATGCCAAAGGTTTAGGCTGATGACAAAGTTCAGACCTTTCCATGACAATTTGCATTTTAGATGCAGATACCTGAGGTGGGTGGTGTGGCTCCTTTCATGGACCCGCCTCTGTAACATCTGCTCTAGCGCTCAGAGATCAGAGGAGGTACCTTTGGGCTATCCCCGACTGTTACTCACCACACTGGAGGGCAGTTTGCTGTGAGCACCCTTCTGTCCCTCCCCTTTTGGGAAGGAGCGAATCCATTCAAAATCAGCAGAACCTAAGTCTCTCAAGGTGGGTACCTTGAGACCAGGACAGGCACATACTGCCTCCACTTCCAGGATTATCAGCTTCAGGAATGGCAGCATCCGCTTGTAACCCAGTTCTGGTTTCCAATTCTGCACAGAATCATCTGCAGCTTGCCATCCTCCTCGCAAGTGGGCACTCAGTCTACGTCCCTGAGAGTCTGACCAGGCTACCTGTGAGCCACGTGTTGAGAGAAGAGCATTGGTTCTTTTTTTTAAATTTTATTTATTTATTCATTTTGTTTGTTTGTTTTGCTGCGCTGGGTCTTTGTTACTACTCACAGGCTTCCTCTATCTGCAGCAAGTGGGGGCACCTCACTAGCTGCCATGTGTGGGCTTCTCCTTGCAATAGCTCCCCCTGTTGTAGAGTTCAGGCTCTAGACGGTGGGCTTAGCAGCTGCGGGGCACGTGGCATGTGGGATCTTCCTGGACTAGGGATTGAACCCATACCCCTGTATTGGCAGGTGGCTTCTTACCTACTGGACGACCAGGGAAGTCCCACAGCATTGGTTCTGAAACCAAGGAAATGGGGGTCTTAGGTCCCAGCTCTCCAGCAGGGAAGCTGGGGATCAGAAATAAAAACCTCTTCCCTCTGTCATCCATCGTGATAACTGGGAGAAGGGATGTCCTGTTTCACGTCTCTTGCAACCTAGCAGGACTGGACAATGGGAAAATGTCTGGTGAGAAAGCCCTAAGGACGCGCTCATCCTGTGTTTATTATCACTGTTATCCTTAATAGTCCCTGAGCACCAAAGAATTGATGCATTTGAACTGTGGTGTTGGAGAAGACTCTTGAGAGTCCTTTGGACTGCAAGGAGATCCAACCAGTCCATTCTGAAGGAGATCAGCCCTGGGTATTCTTTGGAAGGAATGATACTGAAGCTGAAACTCCAATACTTTGGCCACCTCATGCGAAGAGTTGCTCACTGGAAAAGACTCTGATGCTGGGAGGAATTGGGGGCAGGAGGAGAAGGGGATGACAGAGAATGAGATGGCTGGATGGCATCACTGACTTGATGGACATGAGTTTGAGTGAACTCTGGGAGTTGGTGATGGACAGGGAGGCCTGACATGCTGCAGTTCATAGTGTTGCAAATAGTCGGACACGACTGAGCGACTGAACTGAACTGAGCTGATACCAAGTGCTGCCTACCGTGGGCCAGACACATACAGCTTAACAGATAATTAGCTCATTTAATCTTAACAAACCCTGAGAGGTAAGTAAGTACCAGCATTATCCCCATTTTACTGATAAGGCCCATAGAGGTTAAGAGACTGACCAAATCCCACAGCTGATAAGCAAGGGAGCTGGAAATCTGACCCAGGTGGTGTGACCCCAGAGCCTACGTTCTTAGCCACCATGCAGAACTGCCCGTATAGTCATCACACTGCCACCAGCCACTGAGGGATGCACTGGGTGTCAGGCACGGTGCTGAGAACTTGAAACACAGAGTCTCACTTGATCTCTTCCACCTTTGGGGAAGTGGGGATGACAGTCGCTGGTTTACAGATGAATAAACTGAGGTCCTGGCAGATCTGACGGCTCGTCCCAGGGCCAGGAGAGCCCTGAGCATAAGCCCACACCGCTTCTGCAGTGGCTCGCGGAGCCGTGATCAGCGATGACCGTGGCACGCCAGGACAGCATCTGTGTACTTGCTCCCCAGGACCCCTGGCAAACAACACCGCTCCCACTGCTCCCTGGCTTATCTCCTAATTAAGCATTTTGTCAGGGCAAGCGGTGTTTTGTCCTCAAAACAGAACTCCTCTTTCCAACAGAAGAAAGCAATTTCCTCCATGTCAAAGTTGCCAATATCTTTTCATTGTTGTTTCCTGGAGTGGGGGCGGAGGCGACACGTCAGCCCACGGCCCTCCCAGCCCCTCCAGCCTTCCTAAGGGCTCTGGACCTATCTGCAGGTGTAGTGTCAGTTTTCAAGGCCAGCAGGCTTTCTAAATTTGCAGAGAAGAGAAGGGAGCACGTTTGGGTCCTGGCTCTGTTTGGGATGCCAGTCCAAACTTGGAACTGAAGCAGCCTTTAAGAACCGACGGAATCTCCCCCCACCAGGATCTGTGTTCTGATACCAGCCTGGGTCCTTTTTTAATCTAAAAGTTATATATTTCTATGCATAAAAGTTATATATTTCAAACACATTTGATATGATAAAGAAGTAAATAGTGTCAACAGTACAATTCTCATTCATACTATCATATCCCCATCACTTACCACAGTCTTTCCAGGCTTTTCTTCATGCATTTGCATTCATCTGTCCAAACATAAATATATTACATTTTATAGATGTATATTTTTCATGCACAAAATAAGTTGTGATTATTCACATAAAAATACATCTTGCTCTTTCCATCCTTCTGAACATGTGTATGTTCAGTCGCTCAGTTGTGTCTGACTCTTTGCAACCCTATGGACTGTAACCCGCTAGGTTCCTCTGTCCATGGAATTTTCCTGGCAAGAATACTGGAGTGGGTTGTCATTTCCTCCTTCAGAGAATCTTCCCCACCCAGGGATCGAATTCATGTCTCCTGTATTGCAGGCAGAATCTTTGCTGCTAAGCCACCAGGGAAGCCCATCCTTTTGAATAGCTATGTAGTATTCAGTGATATGGATGTGATCTCCACCCCCTCTATTTTATTTCATAATTAAATGGTTATTTTTATTTTGAAAGGAGAATACATACATGGATAAATTCAAACAGTTCAAAGAGGTGTATGTGGTGCCTATCTTGTCCACTGAAATATACCCGACATCTAAAATGTTATTTGACACACAGTGACCAGGTAAATGAAGGGCGTCTCCCCTTCTACTCCTGGACTGCCACCCCCAGTTGCTTGGTTTCCCCCTCTACTCCTGGACTGCCACCCCCAGTTGCTTGGTTTCCTGTGTGTCCTTCTGAAGATATTCTGTGCACACACACAAGCATAGCTGCCAAGACTGTTTGTGATTTAAACCACAGGAGGCAATTCACAAGCAGTCCCTCACTGCCCTCTTTCTTCCTTCCTCCTATCTCCATGCAAATTGGCAGAGGGCAGGGCTTTGAGAATAACACTCCACGTGAGTGCTGGTGTATGCTGGTCATCCCACACGTTAAGAGATTGGGTGGAAGGAGTCGTGGCTTTGGTGTTCGGAATGTAGATTGGATGCCAGTCTCCAAGGGTGACTTCATAGCTGCTTCAGGGATAAGGAGCCACACAGGGTTGTTCTGCAGAAGCCATGAAGAGAGTGTGTATGAAAGCCACAGATACACGGTCAGCATGCAACCAGCTGGAACAGGTGACAGGATGTCGAGCGAGCTGTTTTGTGTCCTGCCCTGATGTGGAGGAGTCCAGTTTTTCCAGGAAGTAGGGGAGAAGTCAAAGTTTTACTTCTCTGAAATCACATGAGCCGTTAGAGCATTCTATTTTTAAACCATGGTTTACTGACATTAATTAGTCAATTAAGACTATATTTGAGGAGTTACCAGGCACTGGGCATTGCCCTAGATGGTTGAGATATAAAGAAGGAAAAGTTTAGGTGCCAGGATCCCTGGTTCTATTAGGAAAGAAAGACACAGCCTTTCAAACATTTGTTTCTTGAGAGCCCACTCCAGTATAAAGGCTGCAGCAGTGAACAAAACAGACAACAATGCATAGAACCTACCTTAGAAGCTCAAATAAAGGGAGATAGACACACAGTGCCTGGGAAGGGGGGCAGCTAGGTTAGCCTGAAGCTGCACATAGAGACAACACTTGAGATCAGTCTTGAAGGACAAGGGGAAATTCACAAGCAGCCCAAAGGGGACGAGCATTTGAGTCAGAGGGAACAGCCTTTGCAAAGGCACAGAGGTGTGAAAGAGTATGGCATATCTAAGGAGTGTCTGACTGGCTGGAGGACTGAGAGGCTGGGCAGGTGAAGGGGGCATGACCAGGAGAGGAGGTTGGCAAAATAGGTCAGGAAAGACCATGGCCCTGTATTACCCTGTATCGCACTTGGCACTTGGCGGCTTAAAACAGTACGCATTTATTATCTCATGGATCTCGAGATCAGAAATCTAAAATGGATCTTACTGGGCTAAAATCAAGGTGCCTGCAGGACTCTATTTCTTCTGGGGGCTCTAGGGGACAATCCATTTCCTGACTCTTCAAGCCTCTAGAGGCTGCCTACATTTCTTGGCTTGTCGCCCCCCTCCACCTTCAAAGCTGGCAGTGTAGCCTCTCCAGATCACTTTCTCTTTTATTCTCCCTCGCCTCATTTTTCCGCATATAAGGAGCCCTGTGGTTATATTGGGTTCAGACTCGCCTCACCTCTGGATCCCCAGCTTCATCACAGCTGCAGAGTTCCTTTCTCCATGTTTGGGTAACTTATCACAGGTCCCAGGGACTAGGAGGTGGACACTGCAGGATGAGTCCTATATTCTGCTTGCCCCAGGCCTTTGAATGAAACCATGTCAGAGCCTAGGACCTGGCTGAGTCATAGATGGAGCCCTGTTTGTAACACTGGGGTTTTGGACAGCGTGTGTTGGTGGGCAGTGCAGAGGATAAGCCTAGGTCAAGAGGCTGCATCAGTGGTCCGGGAGAAAGAAAGGGGCTCCAAATGAAGCAAGTGGAGTGGATAGGGGGCTTGAGAGATGTGGAGAACTTGGGAAAGATCTTCCTAGAAGTCTAGTGCAGGACAGAAAAGGAAGACGGGGCTGAGGGAAGATGTTTCTTGTATTTGCTTGTTGGTTGGTTTTGTTTTATCTTTTAAGATAAAATGAAGTGCCTAAGTGTAATATTTTTGCTGTGGGCACCAGGCAATGAATGAGAAGGGAGATTTTGAGAAATTTAAGATCAAACTAAATAGTATGTAAATTTTAACTTGAAAACTTGTGTTTGCTGGGTCTCTCAGTTAAGGAACCAACTTCACTTTCTTTCATTCTGCCCAAAACTTCTGGGTCTAAGACAGAAATTCACTAGAGAATATTTCTAAACATTCATCCAATGTCAATTTGAGAAGAGGCAAGCTCTTCCTGTATATATNGAAAACTTGTGTTTGCTGGGTCTCTCAGTTAAGGAACCAACTTCACTTTCTTTCATTCTGCCCAAAACTTCTGGGTCTAAGACAGAAATTCACTAGAGAATATTTCTAAACATTCATCCAATGTCAATTTGAGAAGAGGCAAGCTCTTCCTGTATATATATATATATATATATATATATATATATATTAGACCTTTTTGTATTAGCTTCTTTAAAATTTTTCACATAATGGTAACTCCAGCTGTCCACTTTCAGGGCTATGATGACTTTGGAGTCTGATGAGCAGTTTACTTTATGAAACCACCTCTGATACTTTCTGTATTAATGGGAAGAGCTCTGGAATTGGAATTGAAAAGCTAGGTTCAAGTCTCAGCTCCATGCATCTATGTGACCTCGGACAAGTCACTTATTCTTGCTTCTTATGAAATGAGAATAATGATAATACCTGTCCACTTACTTCATTGTGTTGTTATGAGAAAATCAGTTGCAGTAGTCCACAAAGAACACTGTAACTGGTAAAGTGAAAGGAAAAGTGTTAGTCCCTCAGCTGCGTCCGACTCTTCGCAAGCCCACAGACTGTACCCCACCAGGCTCCTCTGTCCATGAAATTCTCCAGACAAGAATACTGGAGTGGGTAGCTATTCCCTTCTTCAGAGGATCTTCCCAACTCAGGGATCAAACCCGGTCTCCCAGGCAGATTGCAGGCAGATTCTTAACTGTCTGAGCCACCAGGGAACACCATATAATTTAGTGGACCTATTATTACTTTTTAATGCCCAGATATTTATTCTGTCATTTTTCCTGAAGATTACATTCTAGTCCATCTGTAAGAAGGGAAAGGAGCTTTGGACAAATCCAGTCTCACCCGTCCATAGGGGAGATGGAGAGGGATGTGCCATTTACCCTTGTTCCTCTTTTCCAGAAGGGGCTCATAGAGTTCTGTGTCCTCAGGGGACAGGGGTTTACATTCCAGGCAGGGAGGGGAGAAGTGAAGTGACATCACCACCTGTTTGGTAAGTGTTGCGGATGTTATCTGAATCTTTGGAAAACAGATTTTCCCAGAATATGAAATCTGATGCTGGGGACTGGTGGTCAGGAATGGCTTCCAGGAAGGTGATCATATGCTGGGTTCAAACAGAAAATCAGGTAGGCAAAGGATGGGGAAAGCGCATTCCAAGTGGGAGAAATAGCATGTGCAAAGGCATGGTGGTTTTCAACAATATAATAGTTTCAAGAGCCTTTGTTTCTTGTTGTTCAGTTGCTAAGTCATATCCAACTCTTTGTGACCCCCATGGACTGCAGCACGCCCAGCTTCCTTGCCCTTCCTCATCTTCCAGAGTTTGCTCAGATTCATGTCTATTGAGTCAGTGATGCCATCTAGCCATGTTGTCCTCTGCTGTCCCCTTCTCTTCCTGCCCTCAATCTTCTCCAGCATCAGGGTCTTTTCTCGTAAGTCAACTCTTTGCCTCAGGTGGCCAGAGTATTGGAGCTTCAGCTTTAGGAGCCTTTGTAGGACAGCCCAATTCACAAGGCTGCTGCCAGCTCATGATTTTATCTTATGGATTTTCCAAAGCCCAAAGCCCATCTCAGTTTGTTCTGCTCTGGCCTAACCATCCTGCAGGCTGCCTCTCTGCCCTGGAACAACTACCCCAGTTGTGGAACTCCAGGAGCTCTCAGCTGGCCAGTCAACCCTGGCTCCTTTTTCACAGAAGCCTTGGGTCGCAGCTTCATCTCCTGGAATACATTTGCCTTGTAAAAAGCCAGCCTGCCAGGAGTTTCTCACTAAAGGCAATTTTGTTATTGGGGGGGGGAAAAAAAGCCTCTGTGCCCCCTCCAACCCAGTCCTCCTCCAACTCCTTGACGTGAGTCCGTGTCATTAGTTGCTTGCTTTGGCAGTTTTATTATGGAGATGACATATTGAAATACAAATTGCGATGTGTACAGTGTAATTACTAATACAGCATATCCATTTCCCCCCTTTGTTACTGCTGAGTTCCCGTAAAGCCCTCTCACCAGCCACATCCGGAGCCTGTCAGTTCTCCTCTTTTTTCTTCTGAGGGCCAGGCTGAGAGGGGAAGCCAGCCAGAGGAAGTACCTGCCTTCCCTGAGAAGGGCTATTTTTGTGACAATGCTGAACTGACATGGCAGCTGGGGCCTCCGACGTCCAAGGGCTTCCCAGCTCTTCCCAGACAAACAGACCAAGCCAGACACGGGAAGTTCCAGCCAGGGGACCTTTCTAAAAAATTAAATGCAACAAAACAAACATGTTCAGGGATACAGGGGCCGGCCGTCGTGGCTGCACTCTGACACCCTCCAGAACAATTTCCCTCCCTTCCCTCAGAGCTTCTCAAGAGAAGGAGGCCAAGTAAGTTGGTTAAGCTGACCACCTTGTAGCCTGTCTCATCTCCCTCCGAGGCCCTGGTGTCTGCCCTTCCCCAGGGGAGCAGTGTGCTGTGAAGACACCTCCCTGTGACACACAGGCTCTTCCCTCTTTCACTTAGCAGATGCACCATGTATGAGTGCTAAGTCGCTCAGTCGTTGTCTGACTCTGTCACCCCACGGACTGTAGCCCACCAGGATCCTCTGTTCATGGGATTCTCCAGACAAGAATACTGGAGTGGGTTGCCATGCCCTTCTCCAGGGGATCTTCCTGACCCAAGGATTGAACTTGCGTCTCTTATGTCTCCTGCATTGGCAGGTGGGTTATCACCAGCACCACCTGGGAAGTGCACTTTGGGCAAGTTTTTGNATTCTCCAGACAAGAATACTGGAGTGGGTTGCCATGCCCTTCTCCAGGGGATCTTCCTGACCCAAGGATTGAACTTGCGTCTCTTATGTCTCCTGCATTGGCAGGTGGGTTATCACCAGCACCACCTGGGAAGTGCACTTTGGGCAAGTTTTTGGGCAAGGTTCCTTAATCCACCCATACCTCAATGTCTCCATCTGTAAAGTGGGGCAACACACAATGTCCATCTTATAGAGGTATTATGAGGATGAAATGCCTTAATACAGATAAAGCATGGAGAATAGAACTATTGTACTGTAGATTTCTTGCAGAGATGGCCTCAATTAAGCCCTTGGCTATGTGACTTTGAGAGAAGTCACAGGGGGCCCATTTTGGGCCCCAAGAGGTCTTACCCACTTCTGTTTTGTCAGAGCCCTGCTTCTGCCATGAGAACAAGCTCAGGCCAACCTGCTGGATGTTAAGAGACTCAGAGCTGATTTCACCTTCTCTTCCCAGCTGAGGCCCCAGGCATGGGAGAAAGCCCTGCCATGATCAGCCTGCAGATGACTCACGACTGTCCACAGGAATATGAGTGTGGCCACCTTAGATCAGAAGAATCACCTGGTCAAGAAAATAGACTTGAGCACTATTTATTTGTCTTTTATTTTAAGCCACTGAAGTTGGAGGTGGTGTGTTATGCAGCCATAGCTAACTAATACCCACAGCAAGCTATTAATGTACTTTCTCCCTCCTGTCATACTCCCTGTCTATATATCTTCATCTTTTGCCCATCTAGAGTAAAGTCCCCAGGGACAGAGAAATAACAAGTTCCTAGGGCAAGAGCATAGACCCTGGCGTTGGACAGAGTTCAAATCCCAGGTCTGGCATTGTCAGAGATAGCACCTGTGGCAAGTAAATTTTGAGCTATAACATGGGAATAATAGCACCTATCATATGAGGTTCTAGTAGGAGTTGAATCAGGCAGTAAATGGAAAGACGCTGGTGCCTGGACTCTCCTTCTCTTTCCACAGGAAGCTCAATGTCTTGCACATAAAATAACATTCAATACATGATGATCAAAGTCAAAATTTTCTTGACAAGTTTGAGCTTAACTGTTAAACTCAGTTACCTGATGCTCAAAGAGAAGGCCCAGGAGTGAAGTAAGCCAGAAAGAAAAGCACCAATACAGTATACTAACTCATATATATGGAATCTAGAGACATGGTGATGATAACCCTGTATACGAGACAGCAAAAGAGACACAGATGCATGGAATGGACTTTTGGACTTTGAGGGAGAGGGAGGCGGGGGAAGGTTTGGGAGAATGGCACTGAAACGTGTGCTGTCGTGTGGGAAACGAATCATCGGTCTATATTTGGTTCAGGATACAGGATGCTTGGGACTGGTGCAAGGGGATGATCCAGAGAGTTGATGTGGAGTGGGAGGTAGGGGGGGGTCAAGATTGGGAACTCATGTACACCTGAGATGAAAAAAAAATTAAAATTAAAAATAATAATAATAATAAAATAAAAAAAAGAGAAGGCACAGGTCATAGCCCTACTTGAAGGCATAACAGGAATCTTCTCCCATTAGCCAATGATGATAATCCAAATACCAATAATAATAGAAATACATGGCATTAACTTAGAGCTTACAAAGCACTTTCACATATATTACATTGTTGAATTTCCCAATCACTCTGCAGAGCCCCTGAGGATCAGCATTGTTCCCATTGTACCGCCTCCAAGAATATCACTGGAGTCAGTACTTTGCCCTTTGATACACAGCCCAGAAGTGGCAGGACTGGGACTCCCAGCCCCACACTGCCCCTAGTAAACCAGTTTATTGGAGCACTGAGGGCCCATGAAGTTTCCTGCTAATAGGATATTAACCTCTGCTTTCTTGTTTACTGAACACAGATAACTTAAAATGCAATGTCCCCCATTTCCTGAAAACACAACTCAGACCTCACTTTGGCTCAGCACCAAGGTTTTGGGTTTTTTAGTTGAGGAACCTTTTTTCTAAGGCAAAGAACCTCTCATTGTCCTCATCATTCACTGCCAGGAAATAAAAGGACTCACAGCAGTTCTCAAGAACCACCCAAGTCAAACTCTGCAGCTGACATGTGGGTGGCCAGCCGATTGCACTGAGGGCCCTTCTTCCATCATCACTGGAGCATCCTCTCCAGCCACCACTGGACAATGTGTCCCGGCAGCTGAAACCTTCAAGGATGAGAGTGTTTCTTGAATAAAGACCATAAACTCATTTCTAGGACAGTAGGAAAGACAGGGCTACCCCCTTGCAGTGTCTCTCAGTGAATGTACAGAGCTCTCCCTCCCCACAGGCAGATTTCTATCCTCAGTGAGATCAGAGGTTGGGATGTGGGCACAGGGGATATGAAATATCAGTGAAACTGTAAGATCAGTTTCTGCCTTCCAGGAGCTCGAAATCCAAATGGGTCCTGGGAAACGCCCTTCTGGGGAAGCCAACTCCAAGAAATTTGTCAAAAGTTAAAAAGTTATTTGGACAAAGATATTCATAGCAGAGTGATTCAGAGTGTTAAAAGTCTAGAAATTGCCCAAATGCCCAACAAAAGAGAATTGGTTAAGCAAACTTTATGTTACCAAATTGATGAAACATTGCTTTACCATTAATAAGGACGATGATGACGTTTAAGTAGATGCATGGAAAAGTACACGCAAAATAATGCTTGTAAAACAAAAAACGCAAAACAGTTTCTGAGCAATCACACTTGTGTAAAATCATATATGCACAGTGACAATGACCGCAGGAAGACATCATAAAATAAAAATAGTAGTTGTTTTAAGGTAAACAGGCATGATGGTAATTGGCTGGTCATGTAAGTTAAATATGCAGTGAGAAGTCGAGAAACTAGCAAGAGAGACCCACATGTTATCTGACTTTTAGAACACTGTGTAAAACACCAATTGTGAACATTAGAATTAAAGAAACACATAGCAGTGGGGGAATTATTGCGAATTTTGGGTGGCTTCATGATGGATCCCCAGTGCGTTGGTGTTTCCAACACACAGACCCTCAGAAATTCAAAGCCATACCACACAGCAATACCTAAAATGAGATTCAGATACAAGGCCAACGTGCTGGGGGAGAGTTTTGGAGTTCAGGGAGGACTATTTAGTGCCCTTCAAATCACATCAGTAACTTTGCTTCTCATCCATCACTTAGAGGACCAGCCTCAACTGCGTTCAAGTTTTTTTTTGTTCTGTTTTTTAATATAAATAGCAAGCAGCGCATAAGGATAAGAAAGAACAAAGATGAGCAGTGAAAAGGTGAGCTGTGCATCCAATCTGATTCGAAGAAGCTAGATTTTACTATCAGGATGCTCAGTGCAGGATGTTTCTGGGGGTAAAAGGGAGGTCAGTGCATGTATCCCCTCTAAATACCTTCTCTAACCCACTGGTTAGTGCCCCCAATTGCACAGTTTGGGACTCAACACATCTGCCCTCAAACTTTAGTCTAAGGTGAACTTCCAAGGCTTAATAAATATACAGATTCCAGGGCCCCACCTTCTTGATTCAGACTACAGACTTCAGTATTTGTCAACAAGTCTGTCAAGTGATGCTAATACATGTGGTCCTAGGGCTATACTTCAAAAAGCATGGAGCTAAAAGACTTTATTTTAAAACGCAAATCTTAACCCTGACTTACCACCTCACTTGCCTCCTTGAAGCCATATGGATCATTTTCACATTTTAATGAGGAGGGAGAAGGAAGACCCCAAGGGTGTAGGACGCTGCAAAGAGGGGGTAGGTCTCCCACCCCTAGGGGAGAGGTGGAGACCAGGAAGCCAAGGCCCTTGCACCCAACTTTCCTGATGCCATCTCTGCCACCATTGGCCAATGGTGTACAACATCTACCATCTTGCTGTGAATGGACTGGGGTGTGTGAGTTTTGGAGCTCAGGCTGGGGCAGGTACAAGAGTGGAATGGGGATTGTGGTTGTGCCACTTGGATCTTCTAACTTTCCCAAGGTGCTCACAGATAGAGACTGACTTTAATAATTATATTGAAATAATTTTAAAAATATCCCAAGAGGGTAATAAAGTATTGCGGGAACTGGGGCAGAGAAGAGCGTGACTAATAACTCTGTGTGGGGGCGGGGGGTGGGGCTCATAGGTGATTAGTTCATGGCCTATTAGTTAGGGGTCAGGCACGGTATAAGACGGTAATTTCATACTACAACCATCCTGCAAAAGGAGGTATTGTTTTATGTGGATGAACGTATGTCTCAGGAAGATCGGCCGTGTATACAGCATCGTACAGTGGTGATTTGAACACAAGTCGGTTCAACTCTGAAATGTGAGGTGTGATCTCCCCCTAGGATTCATTTGGCTGTAATCTTGGGTGAGTCATTTCCTCTTAGGTTCCTCATCATGACAACGGGTCGGGCTCCCTGTGTGACCCCGAGGTCCTCCCAGCTCAGAGCCCTGAGGAGCCTACCAAGACGTCAAGTGGAAAACCACTGGACTTGAAGGAAGAGGAAGATCTTGCTCTCTAAGAGACATCGTTGCCTTCATGAGACAGGACGCTGGCCCTACCTCCAACCCCTTCCAGACTTTAGGGCAATCTCTCTTAGATCCCGACGAGAGGTGAGTATGGATGAGCTGCAAAGCCAGGAATATTTCATCAAATTGCAGCAAAACTCCCAAGGAAACAGGAAGAGATTTTTCTTTTTTTCTGGTTTCATATTTTGATCCTAATCTCTCATCTCTGTTTGAAAGTTTACTGATCCTCAGTGCAGAAGAGGATAGAGGAAGTCTTCTTTGTTAGTAGCTTAAAAAAAACAAAACAAAACAAAACATTTTTGGCCACTGGTGGCTTTAGCAGCCCACAGTGGCTACACAATAAGTGGGCTAAGAGGCAGAAAGCCGAGATCCTCTCTGGGAAGGACCACCCATCAGGCTTAGCCTCCCGGAGATCAAAGGCAAACAGGAGGAAAGATCAGCCCTGGGTGGCTTCAAACCTCTAGCTTGAGGCTGTTAGGAAAAGAAGAGATTCCCCACCTCAACCCCACCCCTACTGCAACTGCTCCCTCCCCTCCAGCCAAGCCTCCTAGGTCACCAGAAACAGCTCTTTAACCCACACCCATTCCTGCCCCCAGCAAGAGGCCTGCACGTGGGCCCCCAAAGTGCCTACCATAAGCTCAGAGAAAAGGACACAGAGACTGGTCCTCCCCTTCCTAGGGCAGCAGCCATGGCCAGAGTCCAGGTCACAAAGGGCACCAGGGCAGCTAGAGGAACAGCCCTGGGCGTCATCACTTCAGCTGCCTCACCCAGCAGCTGCTCAGGGATGTGAGCCCCAGCCCTTGGTCCAGATTATTTCCTTCTCTCTGTGGACAAATAGCCACTCGCAGGGACCCCATATGATGCTTTGACACCCACTACCTTAACACCAAACATTTCCCAGCTGTGGAAACAGGCAGAGCAGCTGTGGCTGATCAAACCATGGGGAGCAAAGCAAAAGACACCTCACATTTGGACCATTCCCCACACAGCTGGAGAGTAGCTTTAGCTTCTACTAGTAACAGTAGCAAAGGCTTGCTATATATTTTTATATGGGTGATCTTATGTATGTCTCAAGGGCTTCCCAGTGGTGAAGAATCTGCCTACCAATGCAGGAGACACAGATTGGATCCCCGGGTCGGGAAGATCCCCTGGAGGAGGAAATGGCAACCCACTCCAGTATTCTTGCCTGGAAAATTCCATGGACAGAGGCGCTTGGTGGACTATAGCCCATGGGGTCGCAAAGAGTCGGAAATGACTAAGTACGCACACACACAGTATTTATGTCCCAAGTAGCCAGGTGAGGCGATTACTGGTTATTTACTTATTTTGCAGGTGAACGAATAGAGGCTTAGAAATGTTAAGAGGTAGAGACAAGACAGTCTGGTTCCAGAGCCTAAGCTCTCAACCACTATACCAAGGGGAACTCTGGATTCCTCTGAGTTGGAAAAAATCCATCTTGTTCTCCATTCCATGATAACCAGTCAATGGGAAGTTTTTAAAGGCACCTCTCCCTCCTGAGGGCTTCCCTGACAGCTCAGTTGGTAAAGAATCCTCCTGCAATGCAGGAGACCCCAGTTTGATTCCTGGGTCGGGAAGATCTGCTGGAGAAGGGATAGGCTACTCACTCCAGTATTCTTGGGCTTCCCTTGTGGCTCAGCTGGTAAAGAATCATCTTGCAGTGTGGGAGACCTGGGCTCGATCCCTGAGTTGGGAAGATCCCCTGGAAAAGGGAAAGGCTACCCATTCCAGTATTCTGGCCTAGAGAATCGCATGGACTGTGTAAGTCCATGGGGTTGTGAAGAGTTGGACACGACTGAGCAACTTTCATTTTCATTTTTTCANTCTTGCAGTGTGGGAGACCTGGGCTCGATCCCTGAGTTGGGAAGATCCCCTGGAAAAGGGAAAGGCTACCCATTCCAGTATTCTGGCCTAGAGAATCGCATGGACTGTGTAAGTCCATGGGGTTGTGAAGAGTTGGACACGACTGAGCAACTTTCATTTTCATTTTTTCACTTTCTCCCTCCTGAGAAAAGAGGGAGCTCTTATTTCAGACGTGGTAGGGCACTTGCTCGTTGAGCGGGAGTGAGTGTGGGTGGGGAGTGGGGAGGGTGTGTGCTCAGGACACCTGGGATCAGCCACCTTGGCTTGCCAGCTGCTGCAGGCCCCTCGGCCTCCGGCCTCCGATTCCCAGGCAGAGCCTAGGCCCTGGGGCCCTTTTCCTCAGCACCTGACTCTGCTCCAACATACTCTACAGCTAAGTTGAGCTAGTGGGCTATTGGCTGCCGAAGTCACCTGTTCCTCCTTTGAGTCGCAAACATTTTTACAAAGACCTTTCAGAGGTAAAATGGGAAGTGTTGGGGTTTTGTGACACCACAGGAAGTCTGAGGGCGAGATCGCTATCTTTTCTTCAAATCAAACCTGGGAGGTTGTCACCTTGCCTTGAGGTCCTCACATCCAAGGGTAGAAAAAATCTTGCAGAGTAGGGGTGATTAAGTGGGGTGTGGCCATGATATGGAAACAATCTAAGCATTGTCAACAGATGAATGGATAAAGAGAATATACTGGGTAGTGTGTATACATATACATACACACACTATGTTTATGTATAAATATATACACACACATATACATATATACACAATGGAATATTATTCAGCCTAAAAAAGAGGGGACTTCCCTGGGGGTACAGTGGGTAAGAATCCGCCTGCCAATGCAGGGAACACAGGTTTGATCCCTGATCTGGGGAGATTCCACATGCTGTGGAGCAGCAACCCCCGTGTGTTACAGTTACTGAGCCCACGAACTGCAGCTACGGAAGCCTGTGCTTCTAAAGCCTGTGCTCTGCAACAAGAGAAGCCACAAAAAGCGAGAAGACGCCCATGAAGAGCAGCCCCCACTCGCTGCAGCTAGAGAAAGTCTGTGTGCACCAACAAGGGCACAGAGCAACCAAATAAATAAATGAAAAGGAAATCCTGCCTTTTCTGACAGCATGCATGAACCTGGAGGATATTACGCTAACTGAAATAAGCCAGACATAGAAAGACAAGTGCCGCATGATCTCACTTAAACACGGAATCTAAAGAATAGTCAAACTTAGTAACAGAGAGTAGAATGACAGTCACCAGAAGCTGGGTGATGGGAGGGGTGGGGGAGATTTTGGTCCAAGGGTCCATCTTTCGGTTGTAAGATGAAGAAGTTCTGGAGACCTACAGTGCAGCGTGGTGAATACGGTTGCTTGAAATTTGTGTTGTATACTTGAAACTTGCTGAGAGTAGACCTTAGATGTTTCACCTGCACACACAGAAGCATACAAAGATAACTATGTGTTAATTAGCTTGATTGTTGTAATCATATCACCGTGTCCATATATATCAAAACATCATGTTATATACTTTATACAATTTATAGTTGTCAGTCAAACCTCAGTAAAACAGAAAGGAAAAGAAAAAGTGGCGAGTGGCATCTGCCTCTTGCAGATACCTGAAAACCTACCACGAGAAGAGGTAGGAAGTTGGACTACGGAGGGCAGAGAGAGTGCTGTGGGTGTGCCTCTTGGGCTCAGTGTCAGCTTAACATAAGTAAGACTGCTTGTTTGTTATTGTTGTTATTACTCTCACAGCTGCTGTTTACTGAAGACAGCGGTGGTATTGGGTGTTATGCTAAGGACTCACATCTACTCTGCCTTGAGTGAGCTTCCTGACCGTCTGGGAAGTAGATGCCTGCAATTAATTAGTGTCCCTACACCACTGATGAGGAGTTAAGCTCGATGAAGTTCAGTAACTGGTTGAATGTGGCTGAGTTAGCAAGTGGGAAAAGTCCCTACCCACACCTGGCTCCATGTCCACACTTTCAACTGGTAAGACCCATCTCTCCCCTACCCCGTAGAGGTGATGGTGCACTCCCCATTCTCAGAGGTGTTCCAGAGACGCTGTAAATAACCTGCCTGATCACAGGAATTACCCTAGATGTTCCTTCATACCCAGCATCCCAAGCCTCATCGCAGAACCACAGCTGAAGCTCCAGGGAGGGCCCCAGGGTTTGTTTTCAGCAGACACTCAGCAAGCACTGAGGAAGCTGGCCCAGATGCAGCTGAGGGCTTCCAACTCCTGTGTGGACTGAGATTTTGTCATTCTATTTTTAGGCGAGTCTTTCCTGAATCAAAGTGTCAGACTTTCTGGCACCTTCTAATGGCTCTAGGGCACCTGAGCTGTCTTCAGAGCCGCCCTGATGCCCCAGAGATATGAGGAACAGGGCTGGGCGGAACCCTGGGAGCCAGCAGAAAGCTGAGGGAAGCCACTTTTGCCAAGTGGGAGGCGGGTGGGGGAGGTGAGGGAGAGACATCCTTTCATTTCCAGCTCCAAGGGGGATTCTCGATTCTTTCCACCCTGAGGCCAACAGTTAGGAGCCTGTTCTCCCTGTAATGGCTCCCTTGCAGACAAGTTATGCCTTATCTGAAAGCGTGGAGGGAGGGAGAGAGTTTTCCCTGGGCCGTTTTCCCAGCTACTTCAGTGGGATGGAAGATGGCTTTGGGAGATGAATAGAAGGGACAATGTTAGAGAAGTCCTGTTTCTAGGAGTCTCTGCGTGACCAAAATGACGGATGGGGATGCTTGCCGAGCCTCCGCACAAGCAGCCCCTCTGTTAACCCCCATGAGAATCTCAGGAAGTAAGTACCATGACTGCTCGCAGTTTACAAACCAGTTAATAAGCTTGGACAGTGAGATTACTTGTCCCCAGCCTCACAGTGACTGACAGAGCCTTCAGATCTCACGGATGGGGGTACTGTACTTTCCTGGTGGCTCAGACAGTAAAGAAACTGCCTGCAATGCAGGAGACCCAGGTTTGATCCCTGAGTGGGGAGGATTCCCTGGAGAAGGAGATGGCTACCCACTCCAGTATTCTGGTCTAGAGAATTCCTTGGACAGAGGAGCCTGCTGGGCTACAGTCCATGGGGTCACAGAGTCAGACACAACTGAGCAACTAACACAACAACCATGCCACGTGCTGTCTCTCAAGCCCCCAAAGAACTTCAGTGTTTCTTAACCTACTTTTGGATCACTGACTTTGGAAGATGTGCCAAAAAAGCTATTATTTTTTTTATCACAGGTAATGATCAGTAATATTTACCATGGCCCAAGTACTCTTCTAGGTGCTTTGCATGGACTGATTCATTTCATGCTATCCTAGCAACAACTCTATAGAGTATACCCATTTAACAGATGAGAAAACAGAGCCTCAGAGAGGTTGAGTAACTGTGTCAATGCTTGTAAACTGGGATGGCCAGACTTCAAATTCAGTGAGTTTGACCCTGAAGTCTACACCATTAACTATTATTCTATTCTGCCTTATTCCAAAGAGAAAGCAGAGAGAGCCCACCTGAATTACTCCCTTCCCCCCTCAATACACACAAAACTGTGTACTTAATTTTAGGGAATATAAGATAAGGCTCTTCTGAAATCTTCTTTTGGGAACCAATTCTAGGTTAACAATGACTATGGATGAATTAAAAAAAAAAATCAAAGCTCAAAACAAAGATGTTCTTTACCCATCCAGGAAGACCATGTGCTGGAGCAGCGAAGCACAGGCCTGGTGTCTTCATCTGGGCACCCTGCAGCTCTCTTTCCCCTTCACCAATCACAGGTCCTGGCATCTAGGCCAAGGTGGATGAAAAGGTCAGCTCTAGCCACACCTTCTTCTGAGAGCCCATGCTCTTGGGCAACTCCATCTCACACCTGTCCCCTTGTCCTGAAACTACTGAGCCTACATTTGCCTTCCTGGGAGGATAAGAACCAGTGGGCAAGTCCAGGAGGGTGGGGTGAGTAAGGAAGTGCTGTAACTAGATCACAGGTATCTTAAATTTTAGTCTACAGCAGAATCAACTGTTCAAAAGCAGATTCCTGGACTCCACCCAAGATTCTGATTGAGTCCACCAGAAATGTTTTTAATAAAGGCCTTGAGTATTTCTTATGAGAGGGCCCAGTGACCAAGACTCTGATCAAGGTCAGAGTCCACATTATCCCTGCTGTTGGAAGCTGTAGTTGAGAGAAGGACTCTCAGTTAACTCTACTCACGCTTGGGGCAGGCTAGGAGCTCCTGGGTTTGAACACTGAGCAGTGAAGGAAGGAAGGGGCAGTCCTGGATCTTCTTCCTGGTGCTGCCGCCCTGACTCCGTTGCGGGTCGCCTGACATCAGTCACCCACTGGTCGTCCCCCCTCAACTGCTTCCAGTCGCTGGACTTCAGGCCTCCTCGCAGGTCTCTGCTCTGAAAGTTACTGAGAGATACAAGGCTGAATTTGACAGGACGAGACATAGTTCCTGGCCTCAGGGGACCAGAGACTAGTTGAGAAGGTGAATAAGTCAAGCGAGAAATGTCAGCGAACCTGGGGCATTTGAAATCAAGGGATTCTGGGAGCCAGAGCGCAGCCCAGGGGCAAGACAGCTGAGTGTTGGAGAAGGGAGGTGATTCCCAGCGAGAGGCTGCAGTGAATGCTGGTTGAGGGTGTAGAGGTAAACGTTGGGGACCTGGGAAGTAGGGTAACTGACTCGTGTTTTCTGGGGAGAGAGGCAGAATTTTCAGTGGAAAGTCCTGCAAGTGCTTGCTTAGTTGTGTCCGATTCTTTGAGACCCGATGGTCTGTAGTCTGCTAGGCTCCTCTGTCCAGGGGATTCTCCAGGCAAGAATACTGGAATGGCTTGCCAGCCCTCCCTCCACGGGATCTTCCACACTCAGGGGTCAAACTCGAGTTTCATTATGTAGCCAGCATTGCAGGCGGATTCTCTAACACTGAGCCACCTGCAAAGTCCTGGGCAGACCCTATAGGGAAGGCAGGTTGAGGTCACCTTCAGAAGGTCCCAAGTGCTTCCCAAAGGCCACAAGAGTCCCCCCCTGAATTTTCCAGGACACTAGGCTCAGCCCATCCAGGGAGGAGGTCAAAGAAAGCTGGGGTATCTGGAGATTTGGGAACCCACTTCTGAATACTCTAGGCTTTTTTACAAACCTTGAAACGTCCCTTGAAAGATTTAGAGGCTTAACTAGTTCACCTCAAGTTTCAAGTAAACAGATGAGTTACACTCCAAGAAGCAGGAGGAGGAGCTATGACTAAGTTAGTTCTTAACTGAGCTCTTCCCATGCATCAGGACTGTGATAAGGGTCTGATAGAGACTGCTTCATTTAATCCCCATAACTCCCTGGTGAGGCAGATTTCAGTACCCCCATTAGACAGATGGGAAGAAAGAGGCACAAAGAGAGCAGATCCTGCTGAAAGCCACACAGCTGGTTAAGTGCTGAGTCGGGACTTGGAAAAAGCACACCTTAATAAAGGAATAAATACAGATCCACAGGATGTTGGCTCTAGTTGGTCAGTGCGAAACATTTCAACATTTTAAACAATACTTCCCCATCACATAGAACCAGGAAAAAGAAAAGACTTGGGCCAAGTCACTGCAGTTTTAAAAATGGACAATCCAATAGCTAGAGACATCAAAGTGAGTCTTCGGAGTTTAAGCTGCATTCTGAACGTCTAAGTTGAAGCAAGAAGCGAGAGCTTCAATAAACCTGTTTTCCCAGACAGAAAAGTGCTTTCTGGTCGGGGAGGATAAGCAGCATTTGAAAAAGGAATGAAAGAATGGTTGCATTTCTGGAGCCTGGTGAATAACAAAGAGGCCTTCTGTCATTCTCCAGGTCCAGCAAGGTGACACTGCTAATCCTAAAATCTATTCCACAGTCGCTCCGCCAGTGAGAGGCCGCTGTCCCCACAGCCCTCACCAGAGTCACCCAGGCTGAGTCAGAAGATGAGGGCGCCCCTCACCTGATTTTTCCCTTCATCTGCTCTATGGCAGTATTTTGCAAATTTTCCTACCACAACCCACAGTGAGAAACACATTTGCTGGCATAACCCAGCATGGGCATATGTGTACATGTGTTTCAGAAAAAAATAGTAATAATAATCTGTCTTAAATGCAGTGTGCTCTTATTTTCAAGTCAAATTCATTTGTTTTAAGCTGGTTGCGTACAAGTGCTCAGTCACTTCAGTTGTGTTTGACTCTTTGCATCCCTACGGACTGTGGCCCGCCAGGCTCCTCTATCCATGGGATTCTCGAGGCAAGAAAACTGGAGTGGGTTGCCATGCCCTCCTCAAGGGGATCTTCCTGACCCAGGAATTGCAACTGGCTGAATTGATTTCACTGCCCACTAATGTTTTATGATCCACAGTTTGAAAAAATAAAACTACTTCACACTGTGAGCAGGGCCAGGGCAAGTGAATAGGGGGTGTTAATGACAAGAATTTATATTGCGGTCATTATCTCTACCATTGTGTCTATGATAGTGTTTTGTGTTTACCCTGCTTTTATATAAACAGAGTTTGTCAAACTGTGTTCCATGGATTACCTTTATTCCAGGAGGTTTTAAAGTTGTTTTCCTCCAAAATGGTGCTGTGGTCAGAAGAGTCTTGGACATGATACATACTGTAGCCACACCCAAATGTCACGATGCAGTTGGCATTTTCAAGGCTCTGAGAAGGTCTGCAGTGAAAGACTTGATTACTTCTGCTAACCAGACCTCCCCTAGACCTTTTTCTTTAACCACAGAGAACCCATAATCCTTCCTGGAGTGCTGGTGTCCTCAGAAACCAGTCAGGATCTGGGGGTATCACACTCTCCTTTGTGACCTCACTCTGTCCCTGGGAAGCCAGTACTATTGGGATGCTGTTGGAACAGGCAGTTCACCTACTTGTCTGATTTCCCATATCAAGTTGGTGCAGAGCTGGGCCAGAGCCAGATCTTCTGACACAATCAGATAGGGGAACCCTTGGACAGCCCCGTGGCTCCTGACGGGCCACTTTCCAAAAGGGTCACCATGAGCTGTATCCAGGGCCAGTGGGAGGGTGCCAAGTGTCCCAGGAACTCAAAGCTCAGCCTGAAGAACCTTGAGCTGCTCAAATTCCCTGAGCAACAGGAGCTGAAAGTCAGGGCAGTGAAAATGTTAGTCGCTCCATCATGCCTGACTCTTTGTGACCCCATGGACTGTAGCCTGCCAGTCTCCTCTGTCCACAGAATTCTCCAGACAAGAATACTGGAGTGGGTAGCCATTCCCTCCTCCAGGGGGTCTTCCTGACGCAGATATGAAACCCAGATCTCCCGCATTGGCAGGAAGATCCTTCACCATTCAGCCACCAGGGAAGCCCAAAAGTCAGGGCAGCGGGTGGCTATTTTGTTTTCATAATTGGTATGTGAGTTTCTTAACCCCTATTCAGGGTGAAGGGAAGGCAATGACAAGGCCCCCATCCCTTTATAGTCTCCAGGGTAAAATGAACATAAGGCACAGACAGGTTTGCGCCTTAATGATGGATCTTGGAAATTGCTCCCTTTCAGAACACAAAGAGTCTTCTGACTTCTGTACTCTCTCTATATTATGGCCCTGGATGGATGCATCATAATGTATTTAACTAGCCTCCCACTGATGAGCATGGATCACTTCCAGTGCTTTCTATGGGGAACTGTACTGCAGTGGGTAATCATATACCTAGGTTGTGCACACCTCTGAGTGTGTGTAGGATGAGTCCTAGAAGTGGAAATGCCAGGTCAAGGCACATTCACTTCCTTAGGTGGTGTTGGGAGCCGCCTTGAGACTCTGCTCTGGCAGAGGAATCCCAGGGGGAGACTTGGGGCTTCCCTTTCTCATTTGTCATTTCATCTTGACTAATTTCAGGTATTAAAACTGGACTCAGGAAATGTAGAGGATAGTTCTGCCCTGTCTTAAACCAGGTGTATGATCTTAGGCCAGTCACACGTCTAACCCAAATCTTTCCCCTCTGTTGTAAAATCAAGGTGTTAGAACACATGATATGAAAATCTACCAGCTGCTTATTCTTTGTGACTCTGGTAGGTGTTCTTGCTGAAGTTCTCAGGGATGTGTCAGGGCAGCAATGAACTGTTCTTACCCCGTTGTCTTACCTCCATTCTAAACACATTCCTCATTTGTGAAATGACGGGTTAGGATCAGGTCTTTTGGTCTTATTCTTTAGGAAAGGCTGTGTGGCTTGTCTCTGTTATCTCTTTCCACAAAGATAGGATCTTCATGTGCCTGGGGATGTTGTAGATTTCACTCACTGCTGAATCCCAATGTCTAGAGCAACACTGTTCAATAAAAATATAGTGTGAAAAGACAACATTGACATACCATGAAAGAAAGAGAGTGCAAGTGAAGTCGTTCAGTCATGTCCAGCTCTTTACAACCCCATGGACTGTAGCTTACTAGTCTCCTCCATCCATGGGATTTTCCAGGCAAGAATACTTGAGTGGGTTTCCATTTCCTTCTCTAGGAGATCTTCTCAACTCGCACTGAACCCGGGTCTTTCACATTGTAGGCAGACACTTTACCATCTGAGCCACCAAGAAAGTCTTGTGGAAGACATACCATGACACATCTATTAGAATGGTGAAAATATGAAACTGAAACACCAAATGCTGGTGAGGATGTGGACCAATAGGAACACTCATACATTGCTGTTGGGAATGCAAAATGGTGCAACCACTTTAGAAGACAGTTTGGCAGTTTCTTTTGCAAAACTAAACATACTCACACCATGTGATCCAGCAATCATGCTCCTTAGTATTTACTCCAAGGAGGTGAAAGCTTCAATCAATACAAAAACCTTCGTAAGGATATTTATAGCAGCTTTATTCATAATTGGCAAAACTTGGAAGCAACTAAGATGTCCTTTAGTAGGTAAATGGATATGCAAACAGCAGGACATCCAGACAATGGACTATTATTCAGTGCTAACAAGAAATGAACTATCGAGCCATGAAAAGACATGGGGGATCTTTAAATACATATCACTAAGTGGAAGACAACAATTTGGAAAGGTTACTGTATGATTTCAACTGGATGACATTCTGGAAAAGGCAAAATATGGAGACAGTAGAAAGATCAGTGGTTGCCACTGGTGAGGGGGTGGGAAGGATGACCAGGTGAAGCAGAGAGGACTTTTAGGGCAGTGAAACCATTCTGTATAAACCATAATGGGGAATACATGTCATTATGCATTTGTCAAAGCTGATAGAACGTACCACACCAAGAGTGAACTAAACCTACCTGTAAACTATGGATTTGGGGTGACAAAGGTCATACAGTCAAAGCTATGGATTTTCCAATAGACATGCACGGATGTGAGAGTTGGACCATAAGGACGGCTGAGGGCAAAGAATTGATGCTTTTGAACTGTGGTGCTGGAGAAGACTCCTGAGAGTCCCTTGGAATGCAAGATCACACCAGTCAATCCTAAAGGAGATCAACCCTGGAAACTCATAGGAAGGAGTGATGCTGAAGCAGAAGCTCCAATACTTTGGCCACCTGATGTGAAGAGCCGATTCACTGGAAAAGACTCTGATGCCGGGAATGATTGAGGGCGAGAGGAGATGGAGGCAACAAAGAATGAGATGGTTGTGTGACATCACCGACTCGATGGACATGGGTCTGAGCAAACTCCGGGAGATAGTGAAGGACAGGGAAGCCTGGAGTGCTGCAGTCCTTGGGGTCACAAGGAGTCGGATGTGACTTAACATCTGAAAAACAGCAGCAACAGTGAGTTGTCAATGTGAGTTCATCAGTTTTAACGAAGACACCATTCTGATGTGGGTTATTTGGAGTGGGAGTGGCTGTGGGTATGTGGGGACACGGGCACATGGGAACCCTCTGTACCTTCTGTTCAATTTTCCTGTGAACCTAAGACTGCTCTAAAAATAAAGTCTATTAAAAATGTGAGCCATGTATATACATTTCCATTAAAATTAAGAAATAATTCACATAACATAAAATTCATTCCTTTCGAGGGTTCAATTCAGCGGATTTTAGTATATTCAAAAGGTTTGTGTAGCCATCACCCCTATCTAATTCTAGAACATTTTCATTGTCCCTAAAAGGTTTGAAATTCCATATCTGTGAGCAGATAGTTGCTCTCCATCCCCCCCTCTCCCCAATGCCCCAGCAACTTTTAATTTACTTTCTGTTTCCATAGATTTTATATGCTTTCTTTTCTCTTGGGTTTATACCTAGAAGTGGAATTGGTGGATCATGTGGTAACTATGTTTACTTTTTTGAGGAACTGCCATATTGGTTTCCAAAGTGGCTGCAACCTGTTATATTCCCACCATCAGTATAGGAACATCTCCATAACCTTGTCAACACACACCAGCTTTTTTTTTTTTTTTAATAGTCATTCTACCAGCATGAAGTGGTGTCTCATTGTGGTTTGATTGTATCTCCCTGATGGTTAATGGTGTTGAGCATCTTTTAATGTGTTTATTGGCATTTATCTATCTTCTTTGGATAACTTCTGTTCAGATCCTTTGCTCATTTAAAAAATGGGTTACTTATCTTTTGTTATCGAGTTGTGATAGTTCTTTACATATATTTGGAGACAAGTCCCTGCTTGAAAAGATATATAACTTGCAGAATGTATTCTCTCATTTGTAAGTCGTCTTTTCACTGTCTTGATAGTGTCCTCTGTAGCAAAACAGGTTTTAATTTTGATGATGTCTAGTTTATCTACTTTTGTTGCCTGTGCTTTTGGTGCCACATATAAGAGAGTGCTACCAAATCCAAGGTCACAAAGATTTATTGCTATGTTTGGAAGGCTCTTGTAGTTTTAGCTCTTACATTTAGCTCTTTTGTCCACCTTCAAGTCAAATTTTATAGATGATATAAGGTTAGAGGACAGGTTCATTCTTTTGCATATGAGTCTCTATTTGTATCAGCATCATGGGTTGAAAAGACTTCTTTTCACCATTGAATGGTCTTGGCACCATTGTTGAGTGAATTGACTGTAAGTATGAGGGTTTCTTTTTGGACTCTCAACTCTATCCCATTGATCTATATGCCTACTCTTAGGCTAATACTGCATTGTCTTCATTACTGTAGTTTTGTAGCAAGTTTTGAAATTGGGATGTGTGAGTCCTCCAAGTTGGTTTTTCTTTAAAAAAAAAAAAAAAAACCAACTTATTTGGCTGCATTGGATCTTAGTTGCAGCAAGCAACTAGTCCTCCTGCATTGGGAGCATGGAGTCTTAGCCACTGGACCACCATGAAAGTCCTTGTTTTTCTTTTTAAAACCGTTTTGGCAATTCTGAATCTCTTGCATTTCCGTGTGAATTTTAGGATCAGCTTATCAACTTCTGCAAAGAAACCATATGGAATTCTGATAGGAATGTATTACTTCTGCAGATCAGTCTAAGAATATTGCTGTCCTAACAACTTTAAGTCTTCTGATTCATGAGTATAAGCTGTCTTTCCATTTATTTAGATCTTCTTTAATTTCTTTCAGCAATGTGCTGCAGTTTCAATGTACAAATCTTGCACTCTTTCTGTTAAACTTACTCCTGACTGTTTTATTTCGGGTCCCTTGGAGATCCTGAATAAAGCTATCTCCCCAGTGTTGTGAGTGATCATCCTGTGTGAGTGTATGCACTGGGGGCTCATTCATAATGCTTCAATTCTAGGGCAATACTCAGATCCTGGCTAACATGCTCTGCTTTGCTCATGCTCTGAGGGACCCCTCCCAGGAGAAGCAGTTTCACAAGAACATATTAACACCTCTCAAAGACAAAGGCAACTCAAAAGATCTGGCTCATCACAGAGATGAGTCCCTTCTTCATAGACCCAAGGAGACCCGGAAACCATCAAAAGCTGAGGCTGAGACACCCGGCTTCCTGCTTCTGGCCTCAATTACCCACCACCGTTACCACCATGACCACTAAAAATGAGACCAAACCCAACACACACCCTCCCCAAGTCATTCTCCTTGTGATTTATCTCCCTGCTTCCTGTTGATCTTGAAAGTTGTTTTATTTCACAGCCTCTGACTTCTGTTCTCAGCCCACTGGGCACTCCCCCAGCTTAAGAGGAAACAGCATTTAAAAAAGAAAGACTGAGAGAAGGTGGAAGGTGAGAAACAGCAGGATAGTGAGTGTCGAGGCCCTGCCTCTGTTCTTCCATTTTGCTGGGAAAGTGCAAACCTCCCTCCCACCCATGAGTGTGGCTGCTCTTGGGAACTCTGGTCCAGATCTAACTGAAAGGCTGCCAGGGCCAACCTAGATGAATCTTGGCCACTAGCTTTGACAAATGTCCCCACGGTCCCACGAGTGTTGTGGGGATTTGGAAGGCTGGCTGGAATTATGTTTTCCAAGGAGCTTAGGGGAGGACTGGGGCACAGGACACAGGGTCTTGGGGAGAGCTGATGAGAAACGCCCTTTTCTCCTCTCCTTTCATCCCCTGGAAAACCAGAGACCATTGGCCCAGTTATCTGATTTACCCCCAAATGGTTCTTCCAGTCATAATTTCAAAGTCCAAACTTTCCAGGAGATGAGTCTCAACTCCACCCTCTCCCGGTCTCTTAGCTCCCTTTGCAATGCTCATATCTGTCTTCCTTGTTGGACTATGAGCTGGTAGAAGGGCATGGGTAAGCTCTTAGTCACTCTTTTTAGAAATTACAGAACTAACATATGTTTATTGTGTGAAAATACTAGAAAATCCAGAGAGCCTTCCCCTCTAAAACAAAAAATAAACATAAGATTTATCTACAGAGCCTTGTAACATATCAGTGATCTTTCCATTTTCCTGTGCAGATTGCTGTCCTTTCCCCACCAAGGCAACACACACACATTACACATTTATTGCAGTGGAATCATATATTCTATTTTGAGTTCTATAATTCCTTTTATGCCTGTTCAATAATCTTAAGACATTTTCCTACCCACATTTTATATTATTGGCAATCACGGCAGAGTGTTCTGAGAGTTGTACCATAATTTTCTCTTCTTCTATGGCTGGGCGTTTAAGTTGTATCTAGCTTTTTTTTTTTTGCTAGCTTAATTGAGATATAATCCACATACCATAAAATTCATCCTTTTAAGATGAATGAGTCAATGGTTTTAGTATACTTACAGAATTCTGCAACCATTACCACTGTCTAATTTTGAACATTCTCATCACTCCCTAAAGAAACTCCATAGCCATTAGCAGTCACTGTACCCAGAGACCCTGGAACTTCTAATTTACAGTTTTTCTTCATGGATTTGACTATTCTTGATGTTTCCTATAAATGGATTCACACAATATGTGGCTTCCTTCATTTAGCATAGTGTTTCCAAGTCTCATCCATGTTGTACAGTGTATCGGCACTGTCTTTCAGTTGCTGAATCATAACCCATTGTATGGGTAGCACCACATTTTGCTTATGTATGCATCAGTTGATGGACATTTGATTTGTTATACTTTTTGGCTATTATGAATAATGCTGCTATGAACATTTGTGTACAAGTTTTTTACAGAGACATTTTTCAGTTATTTGGGAGATAAACTGAGGAGTGGAATTGCTGTTTATGGGATAAGACTTGACCCTTGAATATAGGAACTGCTGAATTCATGTTTTCTGGGCTGATCATGTGCTTTTTCCTGAACAAACCTTTTGTTTCTTTGAAACTCATCTACCCACCCTGTCCTCAAGACACTAAGCCAGACCCAGCCGCCATGCTTGGAGTTGGGGAAAGCTTTGTGGAGGAGGAAGTGTTGAAGCTGCAAGACTGTTGTATCAAAGAGCACGGATTTGGGACAAGATTAACCACTGGAGACTTTAGTTCTACTAATAAGTCACTTCAGTCATGTCCGACTCTGTGCGAACCCATAGACGGCAGCCCACCAGGCTCCCCCGTCCCTGGGATTCTCCAGGCAAGAGTACTGGAGGGGGTTGCCATTTCCTTCTCCAATGCATGAAAGTGAAAAGTGAAAGTGAAGTCGCTCAGTCATGTCTGACCCTCAGCAACCCCATGGACTGCAGCCTTCCAGGCTCCTCCGTCCAGGGGTTTTCCAAGCAAGAGCACTGGAGTGGAGTGCCACTGGAGACTTTAGTTCTACCACCTGTTAAGCAGGGAATGATAACTCCGGTGGAGGTAATGAAGATAACGGCAGCCTCCTGCAAAAGGTCCCATGCATGCACTGCTGCACTCAGTGCCCCCGACCCTGCAGCAGGCCACTGCTGACCCATGCCTCTGCTGGAGACTCCTGGACACTCACGGGCAAGTCTGGGTCAGTCTCTTGTGGGGTCACTGCTTCTTTCCTCTGGGTCCTGGTGCACACAAAGTCTTGCTTGTGCCCTCCAAGAGTCTGTTTCCCCAGTCCTGTGTAAGCTCTGGCAGCTCTGTGCTGGGGTTAATGGCGACCTCCTCTAAGAAGGTTTATGCCATACCCAGGTCTGCTGCACCCAGAGCCCCTGCCCCTGTGGCAGGCCACTGCTGAGCCATACCTCTGCAGGAGATGCTCAAACACGCAAAGGCAGGTCTGGCTCAGACTCTGTGGGGTCTCCTGGTGACCACAAGGTTTTGTTTGAGCCCTCCAAGCATCTCTGGTGGGTATGAGGTTTGATTCTAAATGCAATTTTGCCCCTCCTGCCATCTTGCTGGGGCTTCTCCTTTGCCCTTGGATGTGGCGTATCTTTTTTGGTGGGATCCAACATTCTCCCGTGGATGGTTGTTCAGCAGCGAGTTATAATTTTGGAGTTCTCGCAGAAGATGAGTGCATGTCCTTCTACTCCGCCATCTTGGATCTGTCATTGGTGTGACACTGAAAAAACTCCCCAGGACAGTAGGTGCCCAAAATGCTGCTGGAGAACAGTAGAGGAATAACTCCAGAAAGAATGAAGAGATGGAACCAAAGCAAGAGCAACAGCCAACTGTGGATGTGAGTGGTAATGGAAGTAAATTCTGATACTGTAAAGAATTTTGTATGGGAACCTGGAATGTTAGGTCCACGAATCAAGGTAAACTGGAAGTGCTCAAACAGGAGACGGCAAGAGTGAACCTAGAAATTTTAGGGATCAGTGAACTAAAATGGACTGAAATGGGTGAATTTAACTCAAATGACCATTATATCTACTACTGTAAGCAAGAATCCGTAGGAAGAAAATGAGTAGCCCTCACAGTCAATGAAAGAGTCCAGAATGCAGTACTTGGGCGCAATCTCAAAAATAACAGAATGATCTTTTGTCACTTCCAAGGCAAACCATTCAATATCACAGGAATCCAAGGCTATGCCCCAACCAGTAATGCTGAAGAAACTGAAGTTGAACAGTTCTAGGAAGACCTACAAGATCTTCTATAACTAACATCCAAAAAAAGATGTGCTTTTCATTATAGGGTATTGGAATGCAAAAGTAGGAAGTCAGAAAACATCTGGAGTAACAGGCAAATTTGGCCTTGGAGTACAGAATGAAGCAGGGCAAAGGCTAACAGAGTTTTGCCAAGAGAACACACCAGTCATAGCAAACACCCTCTTCCAACAACACAAGAGAAGACTCTACACATGGACATCACGAGATGGTCAATACCAAAATCAGACATTATATTCTTTGCAGCCAAAGATGGAGAAGCTCTATACAGTCAGTAAAAAGAAGACTGGGAGCTGACTGTGGCTCAGATCATGAACTCCTTATTGCCAAATTCAGACTTAAATTGAAGAAAGTGGAGAAAACCACTAAACCATTAAGGTATGAACTAAATCATATCCCTAACAACTATACAGTGGAAGTGAGAAATAGATTCAAAGGATTAGATCTGAGAGAGTGCCCGAAGACCTATTCATGGAGGTTCGTGACATTGTACAGTTGGCAGTGATCAAGACTATCCCCCCAAAAATGAAATGGAAAAAGGTTAAATCATTGTCTGAGGAGGCCTTACAAATAGCTGAGAAAAAAAGAGAAGTGAAAGGCAGAAGCAAAAAAGGAAAGATATACACATTTGACTATCCCCCCAAAAATGAAATGGAAAAAGGTTAAATCATTGTCTGAGGAGGCCTTACAAATAGCTGAGAAAAAAAGAGAAGTGAAAGGCATAAGCAAAAAAGGAAAGATATACGCATTTGAATATACGCAAAGATATACAGAGTTTCAAAGAATAGCAAGGAGAGACAAGAAAGCCTTCCTCAGTGATCAATGCAAAGAAATAGAGGAAAACAATAGAATGGGGAAGACTAGAAACCTCTTCAAGAAAGTTAGAGATACCAAGGGAACATTTCATGCCAAGATGGACACAATAAAGGACAGAAATGGTATGGAAGTAACAGAAGTAGAAGATATTAAGAAGAGTTGGCAAGAATACACAGAAGAACTACACAAAAAGGATCTTCATGACCCAGATAACCANGAAGACTAGAAACCTCTTCAAGAAAGTTAGAGATACCAAGGGAACATTTCATGCCAAGATGGACACAATAAAGGACAGAAATGGTATGGAAGTAACAGAAGTAGAAGATATTAAGAAGAGTTGGCAAGAATACACAGAAGAACTACACAAAAAGGATCTTCATGACCCAGATAACCACGATGGTGTGATCACTTACCTAGAGCCAGACATCCTGGAATGCGAAGTCAAGTGGATCTTAGGAAGCAACACTATGAACAAAGTTAGTGGAAGTGATGGAATTCCAGTTGAGCTATTTCAAATCCTAAAAGATAATTCTGGAAAAGTGCTGTACTCAATATGCCAGCAAATTTGGACAAGTTAGCATTGGCTACAGGACTGGAAAAGGTCAGTTTTCATTTCAATCCCAAAGAAAGACAATGCCAAATATGTTCAAACTACTGCACAATTGCACTCATCTCTCATGCTAACAAAGTAATTCTCAAAATTCTCCAAGCCAGGCTTCAACAGTACATGAACCATGAACTTCTAGATGTTCAAACTGGATTTATGAAAGGCAAAGAAGCCAGAGATCAAATTGCCAAGTCTGTCAGATCATCGAAAAAGCAAAAGAGTTCCAGNCAAGATGTCTGGCTCTAGGTGAGTGATCACACCATCATGATTATCTGGGTCATGGAGATCTTTTTTGTACAGATCTTCTGTACATTCTTGTCACCTCTTCTTAATATCTTCTGCTTTTGTTAGGTTCCTACCATTTCTGTCCTTTATTGAGCCCACCTTTGCATGAAATGTTCCCTTGGTATCTCTAATTTTCTTGAAGAGATCTCTAGTCTTTCTCATTCTATCATTTTCCTCTATTTCTTTGCACTGATAACTGAGGAAGTCTATCTCTCCTTGCTCTTCTTTGGAACTCTGCATTCAAATGGGTATATCTTTCCTTTTCTCCTTTGCTTTTTGCTTCTCCTCTTTTCACAGCTATTTGTAAGGCCTCCTCAGACAGCCATTTTGCTTTTTTGCATTTCTTTTTCTTGGGGATGAGCTTGCTCCCTGTCTCCTGTACAATGTCATGAACCTCTGTCCATAGTTCATCAGGTACTCTGTGTATCAGATCTAGTCCCTTAAATCTATTTCTCACTTCCACTGTATAATCATAATGGATTTGGTTTAGTTCATACCTGAATGGTCTACTGGTTTTCTCCACTTTCTTCAATTTAATCTGTATTTGGTAAGAAGGAGTTCATGATCTGAGCCACAGTCAGCTCCCTCCTGGTCTTGTTTTTTACTGACTGTATAGAGCTTCTCCAGCTTTGGCTGCAAGGAATATAATCAATCTGATTTTGGTGTTGGCCATCTGGTGATGTCCATGTGTAGAGTCTTCTCTTGTGTTGTTTGAAGAGGGTGTTTGCTACGGCCAGTGTGTTCTCTTGGCAAAACTCTATTAACCTTTGCCCTGCATCATTTTATACTGCAAGGCCAACTTTGCCTGTTACTCCAGGTGTTTCTTGACATCCTACTCTTGCATTCCAGTCCCCTATAATGAAAAGGACATCTTTTTGTGGGGGGTGTTAGCAGATAGTGATTGCAGGCATGAAATTAAAAGACGTTTACTCCTTGAAAGCAAAGTTACAATCAACCTAGATAGCATATTCAGAGACATTACTTTGCCAACAAAGTTCTGTCTAGTCAAGGCTATGGTTTTTCCAGTGGTCATGTATGAATGTGAGAGTTGGACTGTGAAGAAAGCTGAGTGCTAAAGAATTGATGCTTTTGAACTGTGGTGTTGGAGAAGACTCCTGAGAGTCCCTTGGAACGCAAAGAGATCCAACCAATCCATTCTGAAGGAGATCAATCCTGGGTTTTTTTGGAAGGACTGATGCTAAAGCTGAAATTCCAATACTTTGGCCATTTGATGCAAAGAGTTGACTCATTGGAAAAGACTCTGATGCTGGGAGGGATTGGAGGCAGGAGGAGAAGGGGACAACAGAGGATGAGATTGCTGGATGGCATCAGCGACTTGATGGACATGTGTTTGACTAAACTTCAGGCATTGGTGATGGACAGGGAGGCCTGGGGTGCTGCAATTCAAGGGGTTGCAAAGAGTTGGACTCGACTGTACGACTGAACTGAACTGAAGTAGTTCTAAAAGGTTAAGTAGATCCTCATAGAACCATTCAGCATTATTGGTCAGGGCACAGATTTGCATTACCATGATATTGAATGGTTTGCCTTGGAAATGAACAGAGATTATTCTACCGTTTTTGAGATTGCATCCAAGTACTACATTTTGGACTCTTTTGTTGACCATGATGGCTACCCCATTTCTTCTGAGGGATTCCTGCCCACAGTAGTANATTGAAGGAGGGAGGAGAAGGGGATGACAGAGGATGAGATGGTTGGATGGCATCACCGACTCAATGGACGTGACTTTGATTAAACTCCAGAAGTTGGTGATGGACAGGGAAGTCTGGTGTGCTGCAGTCCATGGGGTCGCAAAGAGTTGGACAGAACTGAGAGACTGAACAGAACTGAACTGAACATGAGATAATGCAAATCAAATGCTCAGCCCAGTGCCTGACAGATAGTGGGTCGGGGGAGACCCCTTCTCCCCAGGAGGAGGAGGAGCGGGCTCTCAGGTGAGGTGGGGAAGGACACACCACAATGAGGAAAGAGTAGGTGCAGTGACACGCGTGTGAAAGCAAGTGGCTGGAGACCAATGAGTGGCTGGAGAGTGGAAATAAAGCTGGCCGGTTCCACAGTGGGCTCCTTGAGTGCAAAGAAAGCTGGATTTTATCCTTCCTGTAAGTCATTGATCCTGGGCAGGTTGGGACAGGACCACTATTTGCATTTGAAGGAGCTCCCTGTCCAGCAGTGTGAGGCTGGAGGAGAGAGACCAGTGAGGGGGCTATTTAAAGAAATGCAGGCGAAAAATGAAGAGCGTAGGCTAGAGCCACAACAGCGGGAATCAAAAGAGTGGCCTAAAGGGGAAGAAATTTTCTGGTGGTTCAGTAGGTAAAGAATCGACCTGCTATATAGGAGACCTGGGTTCAAGTCCCAGGTTGGGAAGATTCCTTGAGGAGGGAATGGTAACCCACTCTAGTAGTCTTGTCTGAAGAATCCCCATGGACAGAGGAGTCTGGCGGGCTGCAGTCAGTCCATGGGGTCGCAAAGAGTCGGACACGAATGAGTGACTCAGCACAGCACATCCGTGGATAGGATGGCCATGTGGCCTCTGTTATGGCAGAACATTCTACACATAGATCTCACCTACTAAACCCTCACTAGTCTTCAAGGAGGTACCCGGTTTCCCAGTGACAGATTAGGAAACAGGCTGGAAGAAAGTAAGTCACTTGCTTAAAGTCCTAGCACAGGGCTCTAATCTGAACCCAGGTCTGCCTGCTTTCCTTGTCTTGGTGTCTCTCTGGGTGACGCTTAGCTGTACAGCAAAACCTGGGCTGCACTGGATGGGTGGGGAGAGCAGGGGAAGGACAGTGCTTCTCAGCGAGGGCTTGATGGGCAACTCAGGGTTCAGGTGGGGCAGGCTAAGGGCTGGGAGGCCTCTCCAAGGAGCAAGACAAAGGGGGAAATAAGAGAATTTGCTCCAAAGGAGTTGAGGTGGTTCTGATCCCCTCTCTTCCCCCAGGGGCTGCCCACTACATGAAACCTTGGAAAGGAAAGAAGTGTGTGTAGCACAGACCATGATCCAGGTCCCCCAAGGGTGGAGTAAGGGTGATGCATGGGCCCGGAGGAGTACACCCTACCTCCTCCTTCCAGAATCCCATCCCAGAGTAAGACTGAGATCCCCTGGGCTTGGGGCCATGCTTGGGTGGTCACAGGGCTGGCGGCTGAGGCCAGGCTCTCCCAGATAGCCTGGGGCCTCTTCCTGACAGCAGGGGTGCAGAGACCCTCACCACCACCCTGCAGAGAATGTGCACACTCACAGAGCGTGGCGCTGTCCCAGGCCTGTCTCACAAGAGCGCGTGAAAATGTGCACACTCACAGAGCGTGGCGCTGTCCCAGGCCTGCCTCACAGGAGCGCGTGAACGGAGAAGCAGTGTAGGCGTGACTCGAGATGCCCCCGCCTGAGCTGGGGATGAGGGAGGGGCACCTGGAGGGGCATCCCGAGCTGCCGAGCCCCATACACAAGGGGGAGCCCCTTGCTTCCTACTTTTCCCCAGACCCTACCCCCATGGCCCTCTTCACGTGGGCATCAGCCTTTGTCCCTGAGGCCCAGATGGGGACATGGCAGGGAGCCATCTGGTCTTCTCCCAAGACCCTCAGACCCCCCCCCCCAGTGCCTTGTCTGCCCCAATCACCCCCTTATTCTCTGCCCCCTGGGTCTTTATCTGTGTTCACTATCTGTCAATTAGGCAGCCTCAATACCCTGTACACAGAAAGCCAGCCAGCCAAGCGTGGCGACCCGGCGGCCCCTCCCCTGCCTCTCTCTTCCTTTGGGCTGGGGGACTATGGGGCCGGGAGGACTATGGGGACTATGGGGCAGGGAGGAAGTCAGTCTCCCCTCCAGCTAAAAGCCATCAAGGCCATTGTCTGTTTGCAGTCAGTGTTTTCCCCTGGACCATAGCTGGAGCTCCTGGGGTGGAGGTTGGGGTGAGGAGGGACGGTGGCCAGCAGGTGCCTGTGAGTGAGGGGCAGGTGGGTGGGTGGCTCGGGGGCACGGTGTGTGGCTGTCACAGGTCAGTGATCCCTGGTTGACTCGGGCCTGGCTCAGTTAACCCATTCTCGTTGGAAGGTTCTAGGCCATCAACAAGTGTGTCCAGTGACCCCTTCTGGTGTTACCGGCCACTCAGCCACATCTCTTGGGCCACACAAAGGCCTCTAGCCACAAAGAAGGAAGAGGGAGCCAGAGGTTAGAGGAGGAGAAAGAGGAAGGAGACAGGAAGAGGAGAGAGGTGCAGTGGGGTGGGGCGGGGATCTGGGAGGCCTCACAAGCACTTCGGGGACACCTGGATGCTGGAGTGGTCAGCTCCAGGGCAGGCACTGGGCTCCCACTCGTTTCATCCCTAATATCAACCCCACAAGGCACGTAAGCTTGTTTTCACTTTACAGCTGGGAAAATTGAGCTCAGAGAAGAAATTTGTAAAGTTCACTCATCTGACCCTTAGCAGAGACTCCGACACCAGAGTTTATGTGTTTGCTTCCTTCTCAGCGGCTCAGCCTCTGCCCTCCACCCCTGGAGTGGAGCCCACAGCCACGACCCAGCACCTCCTTGCCAGGCTGGGCCCTGCCTTCTCCAGGAACACACTTGGCCCGCTTTCAGGCCCCAGATTTGTCCTGGAAAAGCCAGTCTCACAGCAAGGGTCATGGGCACTTCTCAGGGTGAGAGAGCCCGGCCTGCATCCTTGGAGGAGGGCAGAACAGAGGCTTCAAAGAGGCAACGGTTGGGGGTCCCAAGCATCTAAGAGGTGACTTCTCTCAGGAGTGATGCGGTGGCTTGGCGGAGCTCGAGAGTCAGAGACGCCAGCCTTTGAATCCCTACGCCCAGTCACTGACTTCTGTCTTGGGCAGGTAGTGTAGCCTCTATGGGCCTGAGGTTCCTCACTCAGAACAGGGTAATAGTGAAGCTTGTCCCCAGGGGCATCCTCAGGGACGCAACCACCCTTCTAAAGTGCCCAGAGCACTGTCTTGGACAGGTCAGGGGCACTACGCATCCTAGCAGAGTTTATCATTCCTGTGCTTTTTAGATTGGACCAACCTCTCCCAGAGCCCAACCATACACTCTTGGCTTCCCTAGCAGCTCAGATGGTAAAGAGTCTGCCTGCAGTGGAGGAGACCCAGGTTTGATTCCTAGGTAGGGAAGATTCCCCTGAAGAAGGGAATGGCTTCCCACTCCAGTATTCTGGAGCTGGTGGGCTTCAGTCCACGGGGTCGCAGAGTTGAACTCGACCGAACGAGTAACATTTTCACTTGGGCTCTCAGGACAACGTGGCAGGAGTTCTGTTCACCTGCTTGTAACATGGTCTGGCCCTAACTTGAAGCTGCCCTCCTGGCACCACTGTGGGCTCACCCTGCTTCTTTCATCAATGTCAGATGTCCTGGGGGTTTCCAAGCAAGGGATCTGCCTTAGCTATAAAGAAAGGGAAAATTCAATCTAATTGTGACCAAGGTGGACAGCCAGCAGCTAATGTGTGGGGTCACTTCCTCCCAGAGTCTCCCTCTGTTCCAGTGAGGACAACTCTGATCCACCCCAGAGGCCCCCTCGCACACACTGCTCCAACCAGGGCAGACAAGCCCTGTGTCCTTGCCCATGCGCTGACAGCTTGGTGGTGGTTCTCTGCTGATAACCTCTCAATGTTTGCCGCTCCTTTTCTCAAAGACGAGGCTGAACACAGACAGGGGGGTGGAGGACCAAGCAGGGTGGTGTGGGAGCAGCAATGGGCTTCACATGCACAGACCACACCCGGAGAGAAAGCCCTGCTGTTCACCAGATCTTCACCTTTGGCAATTAACTGATGTGAGACGTCTCAGTGCCTTCCCCTGCCTCGGAGTATTTCATCATAGTATTCTTTCAGTCACAAATGGTTCAAAGATACCTCCTAAGAAGTGGACATTCTTCATCCTTTTTATCTGCAAGGATGGTTTTCAGTGCCCTTGTAGACTAGAGCCTCAGTTAACAGCCCAACTGACCTACTTCTTACTCCAGCTCTGCCTCTAAACAGCACTGGTTCCTCGGCTTCCAAACCCAAGGAGAATTCTCTGTATGAGGAGATGTGACTTAGGAACTGAGATAGCAGTGGAGCAGAAGTTCAGGGATTCCCCAGGTGTGAGTTCTCAGCAGAAACGTCTATATCGGAAGCTCGTTTGTGGGACTTCCCTGGTANAGTATTTCATCATAGTATTCTTTCAGTCACAAATGGTTCAAAGATACCTCCTAAGAAGTGGACATTCTTCATCCTTTTTATCTGCAAGGATGGTTTTCAGTGCCCTTGTAGACTAGAGCCTCAGTTAACAGCCCAACTGACCTACTTCTTACTCCAGCTCTGCCTCTAAACAGCACTGGTTCCTCGGCTTCCAAACCCAAGGAGAATTCTCTGTATGAGGAGATGTGACTTAGGAACTGAGATAGCAGTGGAGCAGAAGTTCAGGGATTCCCCAGGTGTGAGTTCTCAGCAGAAACGTCTATATCGGAAGCTCGTTTGTGGGACTTCCCTGGTAGTCCAGTGGTTAAGATGCTGTGCTCACGATGCAGGGGGCCTGGGTTCCATCCTTGCTCAGGGAACCTGACCTCACATGCTGCAACTAAGACTCGGTGCAGCCAGAATAAATATTAGAGAAGATTATTTCCTAAGAGGAATGGAGTGGGCTGTGCTGGAAAGGAAAGTAGGGGTAGAAGAAATCCCCGGGCAGTCCAGTGGCTAAGACTCCACACCAGTGCCGGGGGTTGCAGATTCGAGCCCTGGTTGGGGAGCTAAGATACCACATGTGGCCAGAAAACCAAAATATAAAGCTTCGAAGCAATATTGTGACAAATTCAGTAAAGACTTTAAAAATGGTCCACATAAAAAAAAGGTGGGAGGAGGAGAGATAAGGATTCAATGTTTCTCCGCTGCTCCCCAAGCAGGAGCTGGTCTTGCCCTGGATCAGGTCCCACCTCACAGCAGCAAAGAGGCTGCCAGTTACCTGCAGAGAGAAGTACCCATGTGACAGTCAGCGGCTGGGAGGGCAGCGTCAAGAGAAGTCTATATGTGGAAGAGGATGCTGAACTGGGTGGGTGATGCCCTGGCCTTATCAGCGCCCCACAGCCTAGCGTAGCACCAGGGCAGATGGCCTGCTGGATCTCCACCCTACTGGGCTTGGTTCAGTCCCCACCAGGAGGAGGGCCTTGTCCTCACACACTACAGTGCTGCGTCACTCTTCTCCATTGACCCCACTGGCCTCCGTGTTACAGCCAGCCGCGGTGGGAAGAGAAGCTGGCTGACTTTCAAAGTCAGTGGTGAGGAGAGGCAGGGCCCTGCCCTGCGTGGGCACATACTGGCAATGGCAGAAGGCAGGGGAGGTGCTCCTGAAGGAGAATTAACACATTTGATTCCAGAGGACTTAGAGATGAATTAAACAGCCCTATTAGAATTCATTCAACTTGGAATATTTATGACATTTCTCTCTGGTGGCCCAGTGGCCATGGCTTAGGGAAATCAAGGTGGCAAATAGTTGAGAATGCTTTCCATTTCCTGCTGGGATGGGTGATGGCTCAGCTGTGACCTCAGACTGATGCGAGCTTGACAGGCACCTCTGACACTTACTAGCTATGTGATCGTGGACAAGTTGTACAACCTCCTTGAGTCTCGCTTTCCTCATCTATGAAAATTAAACGCAATCTTGTTTGTGAAGGACGGAGCTCAGGGTAGAGCACGTGCTCAATGGGAGTGTCCTCCTAAAAGTGACCTTGCTTTACTTCTTGTGGTCCTTACCATCTCACTTAACTAATTTGATATTAATTGATTTATTTGGATTTTTTTATTATACCTTGTGGTGGTTTTTAAATATGACCACAAATTCTTTGACACTCCTCTTTTCAAAAGGTGAAGCCAAATAATCCTCCTCCTGAAGATTGGCTGGACTGGGTGACTCATTTCTGAAGAGGCTGTGGCAGAAGTGAAGGCATGTGACTTCCGGAGCCAGGCCATAAGAGGATGTGGCTTCCGCCTTGTTCTCTCTTGGGCTGTCTGCTCCGTGGGCCGCACTGCCCCGAGAACACTCAGGCAGCACGTGCAGAGGCCCGTGTTGGGAGGATTGAAGGCCTCTCACCAACAGTCGGCACCAGCTTGCTGACCTTCCCAGAATCAGGGTCTCCAGCCCCAGCTGAGCCCTCAGAGGACCACAGCTCCGGCTAATGTCTCAGCAGCAATCTCTTGAAAGATCCCAAGCTAGAATGCTTCTGAATTTCTGACTCAGTGAAATATGTTCTGTGAGATACAATAAATGTATATGGTTTTACGCTTCTACATCTTAGAGTGACGTAGAGGCTTCCCAGGTGGCTCAGTGGATAAAGAATTCGCCTGCAATTAAGGAGACACAGGACATGTGGCTTTGATCCCTGGGTTGGGAGGATCCCCTGGAGGAGGATATGCAACACACTCCAGCATTCTTGCCTGGAGAATGGGCCGAGGAGCCTGGTGGGCTACAGTCCACAGGGTCGCAAAGAGTCAGACACAATTGCAGCGACACATACATGTTACCTAGCAATAGATAACCAATACGTATCCATTGCCTTTGAAAGAAGTTTTGAAACTGCATCTAGGGGAAGGCATAGCTCTAACCAAATTGAAAGCTATTAGAACAAGATTTGAAAGATGAGAGTGGAGTAGTAAATGGGGTGTGTCTCGGTAAGAGTCTGACAGTCCCCCTCAACCAGAAAATCTGGTTGAAGGCAAAACATAGCTCTAGGCTTCTTGGAAGCCAAGGCAAAAATGGAAACTTGATGACTCATATTAAGGCTAGTTTTCTTTTTTTTTTCTTTTGGTTCTAAAGGAGGACCTGCATTTGACATGTGGGCCTTTAGATAAATAGCACCACACAACATGGTGCAAGGTATCCTGGTATCTTGCAGACATTCTACCTACTGTGGATCACACAGAGCGTGCTTGAAATATATGTAGAGTTCATTTATAATGACAAGCTTTGTACAATTTTCAGGAACTCTTGACATTACAATGGGGAAAATATACTGCATTTAAAAAACTTTTTATATAGGCACTCAATTACAGAAGTAGAGTATCAAAGCATTTATAGTACAAAATCTCCCACAGGGCACTTCCATTTCCCACGGTCAATCCTATGCAACTGATTTCTGGTTTAATTTTCCTGGCATATTTTATACACATATAAATAATATATATATTTTGCTTCCTTTATTACATGGACAGTAGCATATAATTGGCACTGTTCTGCTCTGTGCTTGTCATTCAGTATTGACATATGACTTAAAAACAGCATTTCCCCCAATTATTATAACTTTTGATACTCTGTTTTTAATATTTCATTATTCGAAATTTAGAAATCTAAGAGAGTCAAAAATAAATAAAAAGCACACATAATCCCACTACCAAGATATTACCACTGTTAGATTCAGACATAGAGAACACAGAGAACAAACTCGTGGTTGCCGGAGTGGTGGGGGGAGGCGAACGAGGAGGGATGCACTGGGAGTTTGGGATTATCCGATGCAAACTGTTACACAGGGAATGGACAGACAACAAGGTCCTAGCATACAGCGCAGGGAACTATATTCCATATCCTGTGGAAAGCCACGATGGAAAAGAACGTAAAAGAGAATGGACAGGTATGACCGCATCATTTTGCTGTACAGCAGAAATGAACACATTGTAAATCTACTTCAATAGAATGAAATTTAAAAAAAGATACCACCGCTGTTAAACACATTCTGTTTGGGTATCTTCTTTCCTGTCTTTCCCCTATGAATATGAAAGTGTGCTGCTGCTAAGTCACTTCAGTCGCGTCCGACTCTGCGCGACCCCATAGACAGCAGCCCACTAAGCTCCCCCGTCCCTGGGACTCTCCAGGCAAGAACACTGGAGCGGGGTGCCATCTCCTTCTCCAATGCATGACAGTGAAAAGCGAAAGGGAAGCCGCTCAGTCGCATAATGTGCTTAATTATTCAAACTGTCAAAACAATTTTACATTCTGGGCCCCCTTCCCATTTACGTTTACACAACCCCTTTTCCTCTCCCCTACCTTTAATCAGATTTTGAGCACATGCAGGTTTTTCTTATGAGGCATATTTGTTTTCTTACTAATGTTCTACCCAGCGTAGGACTGACAAGAACCTGCCTTTTCTGGGACTTCTTCATGCTGCTCGGAGAACAGTTTTGGTTAACCTCTGCTACCAGAGCATCCCCCAGAGGGAAAACCAAAATTGTGACGCATCACTTAAGCTTATTCATAAAGGACTTTCTTGATTTCCAAGATCAGAGAGTAAGAGCCACAAAGGCTGCAGATGGCCAACCCCCTACATGAAGGCAATCAATTTTCAAGGGAACAAAGAGAGCTAGGAAAGTCCTTTCCAACAAGAGCCCCAAAGGTGGTTGTTTCCACACCTTAGCACCCATGGATTCTCCATTAAGCTGCCTTAGGTCTAGGCATCGCCTCTGGTCTTGAAGTTGCTGTTCTGGAGTTTCCTTGTCTGGGAGTAATCAATGCAGTAATTTCTTTATCCATCACCTTCCCAGACTACAAACTTTATCTCCCAACAACAAAATTTTTTCTTACTGGAAAAGGGCCAGTTATAAATTATATGTGCATCCCTTGTCATCTCCTGCCCTTCTTTTTCAAGATTTTTTTTTTTTTTTTGATGTGGACCATTTTTTAAAGTCTTCATTGAATTTGTTACAATATAGCTTCTGTCTTATATTTTGATTTCTTGGCCCCAGGGCATGTGGGATCTTAGTTCCCTTACTGGGGATCGAACCAGCACTCCCTGCATCGGAAGGTGAAATCTTAACCACTGGATGGCCAGGGAAGTGCCTGCCTTCCTTCAAAGACTGGAAATTTAGTCATAATTGTACAGAGAATTTTAAAAAGAACAGGAATGACAACATTTCAGATAGATAACATTGAAAGTGATAAGCCATTTATAGTTTAATCTTTTTTCTAATATGCATTCTCTCCTGGCAGATAAAGGAGACTATCGTTAGTGATAGTACTAACGATACCAACATTAATTGAGAGTTTATTGATTCTGAGCTCCATGTGAAGTTTTGTGCATACTACAGTTTCACTGAATTCTTATAACTACTCTAAGAGGTTAATACAATTATTCTACCCATTTTATAGAAAAGTAAAGAGTCAGGAGTCAAACTCAGGTCTCTATGACTCCAGAGCATAAGCTCTAGACTATAATGTTCCACTACTGGACAAAGAAAAAAAGGCTACAATGATTTCAAACGTGGAAATTTCAGAGTATTATTGGTACAACAGTTGGAATTAGATACTATGTAATGTATCATGTGCCACAGCTAGCATTCTAGAACAAGAGTATCCTAGCGCAAAAGTGACTGAGTGAAAGAAAACTTAAACCCAGAACCCTGAATAATGTAATAGTTTATAATTAATGTCTGCTATCCCCAGAGACCCATGTAAGTGAAAAAGATGAATAAAACAATAATTATCCTTGGGAATCAAAGACAGTAAAAGAATAAGCTCTCAACTTTGATTATGTAGGTTTCAATCCTGGCTTTTGCCACCTTAGGCATCTTCTCTAAAGCCAGTTTTCTCATCTGTAAAACGGGGGATAATAGTATTTATCTGGACGTTTGCAGTAGTAAATTAATGCATCCATTTAAGGCACACAATGCTCAGTAAATCCAAGCTATTACACTTTACCCAGGGAGTTATAATGTGCCAACAACTTCTATCAATGACAGCAGCCTTCAGTTAATCTGCAGAGATTCAATGGACAATATTGGGCAATACATGCATTAAAAAACCACGCTGCTGATTAGGACGCAGTGACTGTGTCACTGTTAACTTAGTAGCACACTTGTAGAGGTGTTTGCTAAAAGACCAACACCCAGTCTTCTTTTCTATACAGATCCTCTAAGTTGTCCTCAGGTTCCTAAACAAAACTATATTGTGTATGTGCACAGGATGCTCTCCCCTACTCTGAGTTGGTGATTACAGTGGGGCTGCCCAGGCAGTCTGTCCTGGGTTAACTCTTCCTCACCTAGAAGCCAATTTGGCCACAAGAGAAGCCTGGGGAAGGTTTCTCTGTTATTGCTGCAAGTTCTAACACTTGATTTTTCTACCAACTGTCAAGAGGGCTGCATTTGGTGAATAATCTGCAAAGAGTAAGAAACAGACTTGGAGTTTGAATCCTGGATCTACCACTTACTATGTAATGATATATGAAACAATGTATTAGCTTCTCTCTAAACCTCAGGTTCCCTTCAGTGCAGGAAAGGGAATTAAGATAATGTCATAAAACATGCCAGACAATGCCTACATATGGTGGGTGGGCAGTTGGTAAACTGTAGCAATCATTTGCTGTGCAGATCAAACTAGTGACTCTAACCATGGTTTTAACTTCAAGCCCCTTCCTGATTTTGGCTATTTAAGATACACAAGAACATGTTTTGCTACGTACATATTGTTAAGATGACACCAACATGAACAATAGTGTCCATTATAAACAACAAAAAATGCAGCATCTATGTTCAATGAAGCATGGTGGAGGACAAAAAGAAGAAGGTGGTATAACCTCTGTTTTCCCATAGTTCATAATCTTGTAGGGGGGAATATATAACAATGTTGAGACAGACTGAGATAAGTATGACCTTAACGTGCCATTGGAGTCTGATAAAGAAGGAAGTTATTTTGATGAGAGTAACATGCTTCATCAATGGGGCCAGGTGAAGGATGCCTGGAAAGCTAGGAAGACACTGGAGAGGCTGCAAGCCTTCTGCTAGGTAAGCAGGTTAAGGGAGATGGGTGTGAAGGGATTCTGTTTGCCAGGGAGTAGGAACAGGTGTTCTATGGACAGCTCCTGGAGGAGAGGACAGAATGATTTAAACAGAAGATGAAGACAGACCTGAGGTTTGACAGGTAAGGGCCCGAGGAACTCTTCCTCTTAGCAGCAAGTTGGAGGAGTGGACTGAGTGGTCATTCTTTGGGCAAGTGTGGCAAGACAAATTGGTGAGGCCTCCTGCCCCAGGGCAGAAGGTTGTTACCCATCACCCAAGGGTCTGGAGACTTACCACGTAGAATCAAGGTTCTTCTGCTCACCTAAAATCATAGCCTCATTTACTTTTGGAGGAGAAATACAGACCATCCTCTGATTCTTTTCTATCCAATTACTAGTACTGTTTTTAAAGTATATATATATATATATATATATATGTGTGTATATATATATATATATGTATATATATATATATATACATATATATATATTTATGTATTTGTCTGAGCCAGGTCTTGTTTGCAGCTCACGGAAACTTTGATCTTTATTGTAGCATGTGGTATCTAGTTCCCTGATCAGGGATCTGCATTGGGAGGACAGTCATAGCCACTGGACCACCAAGGAAATCCCCAATTACTAGCACTCTTGATGAGCAGCTTATACTGACTTCCAGAAGGGGGGCCAGATTTGTCACTAGAGCTCATTTTCTGGGTTAAACTCTTATTTTCTTAAGAGAAAATGAGTTCCCGAAGAACACAGGGCCATTCTGACAGCTAGTGGTTTGGTAGTGCTTGGCCCTTGTCCCCCCCAGGTAGGGTCTAGGGTGAAATACCCGTCCTGGCTGCCCCACTGAGTCTGTTATCACGCGGGGCTGCTTCCATCGTGAGCGTCAGGCCAGACCCCTTCCTGTCTCTGCAGCACTCCTCGCCCCCATTGGCTGGAGCCACCAGGCTGTGGGCTTCAGGACTGGTCCTGATGAAACAGGAAGAACTAAAGTGGCTCTGGGACGCACTCAGCAACAAGTCACGCCTGTTTGCAGGCCAGTCATGACCTTGTGTCTTGGCTCCAAACACTGATTTGCTCCTGGGACCCTAGCCATTATCATGTACCTCAGCTCTGATCACAGGATCCCTGTCTGTCATTCTCCTTCCATCCGAGTTTCTGTTCTGAAGAACTATACCAAGACCCCCTAAGCCCAGGGTCCTTCCCCGATCTTGCCATTGCCCCACAGGAAGTGGAGGAAGCGCTGCTCTTAAAGCTCAGCCCCTGCGCTGGGGCTCCTACACGAGCTACTCGGTTCCTGTGGTCCTGTTCTGCTCCAGGTTCCTGACTGGGATTTAATTTCCTGGATACAGACCACTGTACCAGATTGTGCTTTTGGTCGACTGCCACGTCCTCCGGATTCCATGCTTCACCCACTGGGCTGGACTTCCTACTGCCTGCTTCAGCTCAAGCTGCCGCCCCAATGCCCGGCTTTGCTCAGTGAGTGGGTAGAATTCCAGAGCTTGCCCCACCCAGTCTGCCCTGTTCTTCTGCAGTTAATTGAGCCGTGCTCAGCCTGACTTCAGCAAGGGTATGTGCCTGTACTCTTGCTCACTGTTAACCTAAAGGTCAAAATGGAGACAGGAGACTATACCTATACGAAGTTATTTCACATACTTGGTTCTATAAAAGTACCTAAAAGATTATTTTGAAAATGAAACACCTCAATTATCACACACAACATATTTTAAAGGCCTTAATGGGCTTCCTTGGTGGCTCAGACAGTAAAGAATCTGCCTGCAATGCAGAAGGCCTGGGTTTGATCCCTGGGTTGGGAAGATTCCCTGGAGAAGGGAATGGCTACCCACTCCAGTATTCTTGCCTGGAGAATCCCATGGACAGAGGAGCCTGGTGGGCTGCAGTCTACGGGGTTGCACAGAGTTGGATGTGGCTGAGTGACTGACACACACTAACAGACCGAAACGTCCAAGTGCAGCGGGAGCTTCAACCCTCCCCTTTCCCNTGGCTACCCACTCCAGTATTCTTGCCTGGAGAATCCCATGGACAGAGGAGCCTGGTGGGCTGCAGTCTACGGGGTTGCACAGAGTTGGATGTGGCTGAGTGACTGACACACACTAACAGACCGAAACGTCCAAGTGCAGCGGGAGCTTCAACCCTCCCCTTTCCCTCTCCTCCTTCCAGCACCACGGCCTGGTGCAGAATATTTGGAATACATTTTGGTTTGTCTTAATAGCCTCAAATGACCTTCATTTCAGCTGAAACAATTGAAACCAACATTTCCAAAATAGAAATCAGGTAAGAAGTAATGTTTAACCTTGTTAGTCCAGTAAACACCTTTGGAAGAGTAGGCCTGTGCCTGCCAGCAAGTTGGCTGTATCTACATGTTCTCTCATAAAACCGAGGAGGTCACCTACTCTAAAGTCAAAGTCTGCCCAACCAGCCACCACTGAAATCCAGCCCCCAGAGCATTACTCAACAGGAAAGGGGTGAGTTATAGAGTGCTGCAACGACTTCCTCCATAGCTCCTGCTCAGTAAGAATCTTCTGAAGCTATCGCTTTTGGAAAAAACAATTAGTTTAGATCCTGCTTATAAAACAAAGTGCCCGTACATGAGGTAAGGACACACGCTAGTCTGGCAACTCACCGGAAAGCGTCTGGCAGCGCCGCAATCCGAGGTCCAGGCTGGACTGTCAGGGTTTTTGTTTTTGTTTAACCCAGAAAATATCATTTAAGTCAAGAGGACCAGTGGGAAATCCACAGAACAGTCAGCCTCTTATAACCACACGACTTCCTCATTTCCATCCCCGTTTGTTAGGATATTACTGCTTTGGAAAATTCTTTTTTTTTCTTGAAAAATCTCAAGTCTAAATATCAGCCCAATAGGACATTCTTTGGTCTAAGAAGTCCAATAATTAACACTCCAAATTGCTCCTTCCACAGGGCTCATTCTACCGACCCTTTGGAGTGAAAGTCGAATATAAAGGGACAAACAATGAGGAAAAATCTTGTCTATAACAGTTTGAAATACTATGTAGTACAGACTCTTATAGACAATATTGTTTACTCATTGTTTGTCTATTATTTTAAAAGCATATTAAACATTTTAGAATCACGTTTTAGAAATTTATTTTTACTTTTGTGTGTTTAAAAGCAAGTTTATTTAGAGAGGTACACATTGCACAGGCAGAATCCAGTCTGATTCAGAAGGCAAGAGCCTGAATGATTTCTTAGAAAAATAATTTTTCTGTGAACATCCAAACTAGATTAATAAAATCAATGCTATTGATTTTAAGGTATAGAGATTAGACAGGAACTAGTATTTTGCCTAGAGATAGGAGTTACTCAGGACTGAAAATAAGGAATTTTCTTTTTTATTTTTTTACTATTACAAGCAAGGTCAGCACTGGCCCAAGAATGACAGAACCTAAAGTAGTTTGTGCAGAAATAATCAGTAACTTTCACCATTGCTTCATTATCAAGACTTAACCAACTATAAATTATACAGGCCTTAAAAATAACTGTTAACTGGAGACATGTCCACTGTCTGCTAGATAAGATATCTAACATTGGCTATGGAAGGAATATTAAAACATATCAGTTTGTCATTTAAGGTATAAATGGCATTTAAATATCACAGGTTGTAGTAGGAAAGCAATCACTATCTTATTTGAGAGGAAACACAGAAGTGTCACAGAGCATCTAACTGACTTGGAATTTTAGGAAAAACATTTATTGATAAATAATACACGAGCTCTGTTCTACAATATGTTTCTCTTAACTTTTCCTATAATAAAGTCCTAAACATTAATTTGCAAGGAATTTTAGATACTGTTTATTTATCTGTTCCTAGGTTATGATCCAATGGGCTTCCAAGGGAGACTGCGGTATAGCAGACAAGTGTGAGACCCAGACTTGAAGATCCGTGCTTGGATCCTGGCTGAGTCATCTCTGAACGACTAGTGTTAGGCAAGCACAGCTTCTCTGGAGGACTAATTCTTCCTAAGTCAGAACAAGATAACTAGGCTGTAAGGAATGCATGAAGTAATTCAGTGTTTATAGACTTTCCTCAACCTTATTCTGACAAAGGTCCATCTAGTTCAAGCNTCATCTCTGAACGACTAGTGTTAGGCAAGCACAGCTTCTCTGGAGGACTAATTCTTCCTAAGTCAGAACAAGATAACTAGGCTGTAAGGAATGCATGAAGTAATTCAGTGTTTATAGACTTTCCTCAACCTTATTCTGACAAAGGTCCATCTAGTTCAAGCTATGGTTTTTCTAGTAGTATGGATGTAAGAGTTGGACTATAAAGAAAGCTAAGTGCCTAAGAACTGATGCTTTTAAACTGTGGTGTTGAAACTTTTGAGAGTCCCCTGGACTGCAAGGAGACCCAACCAGTCAATCCTAAAGAAAATCAGTTCTGAATGTTCACTGGAAAGAGTGATGCTGAATCTGAAACTCCAATACTTTGGCCACCTGACGCAAAGAACTGACTCACTGGAAAAGACCCGATGCTGGGAAAGATTGAGGGCAGGAGGAGAAGGGGACGACAGAAGATGAGATGGTTGGAAGGCATCACCAACTCGATGGATAGGAGTTTGAGCAAGCTCAGGGAGTTGGTGACACACAGGGAGGCCTGGCATGCTGCAGTCCATGGGGTCACAAGGAGTCAGATACAACTGAGCGACTGAACTGAACTGATTCTGCATCCAGTAATTCATAATCAGAAAACAGATGCAAATCCAAGCCCCAAATAGACATTTTGAAATAACTGGCCTCCATCAACTAGAACTAAATTTAGACCCAGGATTGCCCCCTAATGGTCATCTCTTAGAAATGAAATTTCTGAAAACTCCCAAGGGCTAGCTTCTTGTTCTGATCTCCAGCACATATGCTAGAATTTTTCTCCAAGAAGATCATCTCCAAGTACATCCATTTAAATAAGATTTAAGTTGGTACAGTTTATTTATCTTTAAAAATACTTCTATAACTAGATTAAGCAGTCTTCCCAGGTTTTAAAAATAACTTTTCTTAGAATATCTCTCTTTGCCCCCAACTTTGGAAAAAAAATTTTTTTTAAAGCAAAGATAAAGAGCTTCTGCCTGACTCTTTTTTGCATCTTATGCAAAAGTACAGATGTCTTGTCTTCTGGGTGTCATAAGGAAGGTTCAAGAGCTGGTTCTTTATCTTAAAGGACTGTATTACCACAGGTTTGTTCCCACTTTTCAGGCATTCATCAATTTCTTAACTCTTGGGGTAAACTTAAGTCTTCCAAATCAAAAGTTAATGTGTTATCCCAAATCTACAGCCCATCTTATATCAAAACATGAATTCAGCATGGGTGGACTTAAGAGTTCACACTAAGTAAGCCACTACTCCCTCCAGGAAGCGTACACACAGGACTTGGCACACACAGAGCACTAGAATCATAAAAATTTGTATCTCAAAGTGAAACACTAGCACCTCCTTTCGGTGTCTGCAAGCCTTAGTCTTTATCTACAAAATGAGGATAATATCATCTCCTTTCTTAGGATGTTGGACAGGCCAGAGGAGGTATTACATGAGAAGCATTTAGCATAGTTTTTGATAACACAGAAGGCATCAAAAAATGACAGCTACTATCAGTTATCTCCCCAGTCAGTTATTCTTTGGAAGCAGGCATTAAAGTGCCACTCACAGGCATGAAAACTCCTCCGAGGAGTTATTGTCTGCCATGGTTACTTTCTGAGACCACACCTCAACAATTTTCACGTGTTCTCCACAGGCATTAGAGTCCCTGCTGGTGGTATTTGCATTGGTGAAATGGACCTGCTGAGACAACAAAGATGAGAACAGTCTAGTGAGGAGAATGATAAGCAACAAACTCTTCCAAGTTCTGGGTATTTGACAATAAACATGGTGGTGCTTAGCCTTTAAGAAAAGGAAAGTTCAAGGACTAGAAATACACAGGATTGTTAGGTCTACCGCACCCTCTAGTGGCCACAAAGAAGACTGCTTGTTTAAAATCCTAGTTTGGTCGAAATTGCAATATTGATGCATATATACATTCCTTTTGAACTTAAAAAATAACCATTTTGCCTTTCTGTGTTCTCTATGTCAAGACAAAACAAAACCTAATATGAAGAAAAGCCAGTGCTGTCACAGTGTGACCCATTTCTTCCCTTTATACCCTGCTGAATGAGAATACTAACCAATAGAGGGAGAGGCACAGGCAACGCCACCTTTCATGCTCTATGGACTCTCAAGTGAGGACTGAAGATAATTGCCTTTGTTGCTTTATGAAAGGGAATTTTCAAATGAGCATCTTTCTAAAACAGCAATTTTTTCACCAAAGGGTTATTTACAAGACAAGGTAACAATTAAATATGCCCAAGACTATGAATCTATTCTCTGCCCAAACCCGTCATTTTTATAATGGGTAATTATAGTAAAAACTTCAATTAACCAGAACCCTCAATTAACATGATTTCCCCTCTCGCACTCTATTTTTAGGACAAAGTGGTGGAAAAAAATCATGAGACATCATTCATGTGAGTGATTTAGTTTGAAAATCTTTTAGGATAGAATACGCTATAATAGAAAAACATCTTGAATAAAATTACATCCATATCATGATAAGCAATACACAGGAAGTACATGCATAACAAGAGCTGGAAGAGAATAAATTATTTTGTTGAATATTGTGGTATAATTTTAACCTTTCTATTGTACTATCTTTTAGTGTTACATTGTTACATATATAAAAATAAAAGAGAAGGTATAAACTGGACATATATGCTGCAACATTTTCCATTCTACATCCATGTAGCACTGGGACTGAGAATCAGAATCTAAAATCCTTCAAAGATCTCTACAGATGTCAGAAAAATATTTAAGACTGTCACATCCTATCAAGAAAGAAAAATAGGTCACTTGGGGAATATTTCCTCCAAAATGAGCTGAAACAAGAAGGGCTTATTAGTTAATTTTCAACTAATTTGAAAATAAATGTATCAGGACATTTCTTATTCAGAAGTGTCAGTCTTACTCAAAATCTCACTGCAGTACAAAACTCAACAGTCCACAGAGTAGTTCAGGATAAGTAACCACTCATGAGTAGAAAGCTCATGATACCAAGTTCATCTATTTAAAATACTGTTTATTTGTGATTTTACATTAATTAGCATTACATCTAAGAGCAATATCAGATAACATTTATACATTTTCCACAGGACACAGAGGTTCATTGGCTCATTCTTTATGCCAAAGCAAGTAAATAGAGGCATTAGCAAAAGGTGCAAATAGTTCACTGTTGCATTTAAAAAATACTTATGCACATTGCATTCATTTAAGATATATATATATTTTTAAAAAGTTATGGAAAAGCATAGTTCACAGGTTACTGTTTCTACATACGTTGTAATACAACATAAATGATGTAGAACAAAAAAGAATCCTCAAACACAGAATTAAGCAACTGAAGTTTTCCACTAAGATTAAAACACTGATTCCAGTAGTTAGTGAGATCTAGAATGAACTTTCCAGGCTCCGTTTCAACTTTGCATCATCAAACACTCACAGTCAAACAGAACCAGCCCCGCCACACACTATAATCCATGGAATTTTTTTTCACACACCAACTCACCTTCCAGAAATAATTTGGATTATTTTTACCCATTGACTATTTTGGATCATTGATTTTACATTGATTTGTGACATTACTTGGGTGAAACGAAAAAAAAAAAAAACTATATTAAGTCTAGGTTTAAATTTGTATTTACATTAGAAAGAAGTTAACTGAAAAGATAAGAAAAATTGGTAAAAATTAAGAAGTGGTAGTTTTCTCATGGTGGGGGGTGGGGATTAGACCCACTGCTTTCTTCTTGTGCCGCCTTCTAAAAATACATAACGTTAAAAGGATTTCACCCTTTTAAAACTTGAATGTCAACTAAGAAATACAATGGTTTTGGCAGAGAAACAGAATTTTAGCAATTGGGGAGATACTGTAAATAAACGACACCTCAAATCCTATGGTGGCCATGCAGCATCAATCTAGAACGCTTCTTCTCAGGACACCTCTCCTATTCCCCTCACTGCTCACTTCCTCTCTCAGGCTCTTCGTCTCCACGTGGTTACCACGTGAGGGCTTTCTCATTCATTAGGAATACTAAGAGAAAAATACATTATAAGGTTCAACTATGAATCTTGTTATGCCTTTAAATGCTCTAATCCCCCTTTTGATACTAAGTCCCTGGCTTCTTTAATTATATTTAAAATATACTTAGTACCAAGCAGCCTCAAATGTGCTCTGTTAAATGATCAGCTAATATGCTTATGACATTTTTATACTGAATGGTATACAAACATCTCAACATACAAAAATCGTTTTTGCCAGAGTTAAACTAAATAACCCATGTTATGTGTATAAAATCCCCTTCACTGAAAAATAAGGGGGTTTCTAAACTAATAAAAAAGGAACTTTTCAAAAATTATAGTTTACTAAAATGACCTTTTTTTTTTTTTGCAAACAAAGTTACTTCAGGTGAGGAAATTTCATACTATGAATAAAATTCCAAATGAATCTTTTCTTAAATTTAAAAAAAAAACAATTATGTGCCAGTGTATACTAATGCTATAGATTCTTATCTTAGAAGCTTTTAAAGCATTCTGTTAATGCCCATTGAAACAATGGTACAGTCAATAATCATGATAAAAAACTATAATCTCATTACCAAGTGAAGCAGGTTTTGAGAAACAAAAATTCTCTCACTTGTTCACTGGTAATTTCTTTCCAACAGATATTATGTAGAAGGCCTGAAGTAATTCAGACAGATATCTGTTTGTGGGGATTATAATAATACTTCATGAGGGCAAAGCTAATCAAAACTAGCAATTGTTTAAAATTTTAAAACCTTTTTTGGACATAGAAAATGAGAGATGACTTTGAAAGTGTTTTCATAATATGTTTTTCTTTTAGTAAAACTCTTTCCAGTTCTTAAAAGTCCAGTTTGCTACAGACCCCCAATCTGATCTACCACTGCATTAATGATCAACTTATATGTGGTTTTTAAATGTGCAACGTCACATTGTAGTAACAATTATAAAAAGACTCTGTTTAGGCTTCAACTTTCTCCTTTTTTTTGTTCTTTTTCAGAAAAGAAGGAGTGCGGAATTTCTTCTTTTTCTTGGATGGTGATTTTGAAGGTGAACCTTCAGGTGACAGGACTTCTTCAATTTTTTCTGGAGACTTGATGGTTATCTCAATGCTTTCTATGGTGGTGCTTGTGGTTAACCTGCTTACTCGTTGAGCAAGCTCGTCTTCAACACCATGCACGTCATCCTTGCCATTCACTATCAGGACAGGTACGTCCATGGAGATGAAGCTCTTGGAAAATAGCTCATGGTTTTCTATAAAAGGGGAGGATTTTTTGGTTATTTTATATAGTCAACATTTTTGCTTTATTTTACAAAACTGAAATGCTTAAGCAATGTACTAAGGCATTACTTTGATCCCAATAAAGACAGATGATTATTTTAATAGACTATGGGCCTATTAGCATGAAGCTAATGCTCTTAAATGGTATAAAGGGAACAAAGTTGTTAGAACAAAGAATGAAGGCTAGATAAGTCCAGTTTGATGACCTGACAGTTTCACTGTAAATCAAGTCAGTATAAATGAGGAAGACAATATACACATATTTTTCTTTAATTTTGGGGTCATCTGGCAATCAAAGTTGAGAAAGATTTCATGCTTCTGATTGGAAGACATATGACAAACCAATTTTAATTTCACAAATTCTTAAGAACTATTAGGTTCCCAAAATCCAGATTAAGGTAAGTTGGTATAAATGCTGAACAAAAGTAGCACCCCATAATAATAAAAGAAAATAAAATCATTGGGAGCTGTAAGTAAAATGCATAGTAAGGAACTTACTGTATCAGGTGTTCAATTTCTTTATATGAAGACAAATGACAGAGGGACAGACTCTAAAGATTAACTGGGTGAAGGCTGTGGGAAATTACATTGAATACCTTCTAATTTTTCAGGGATATTTTGCGGTGACTGAGTTTGAGACTGAATTTGTGAAACAGATGAAGCTTCATCTGAGAGTAATTCCTGCTCAGCATCTGTTGGATAAGAGTTTAGTTAAAAGCCATGCAAAACAAAAAAGCATTCAGATTTTAGGAAGGTTAGTGCATACTTCAAATACCTGCATACACAGGGATGAGAAACGCTTCAGCCATGAGCTGAGCATGCTCAGTTACCCCACACATCAGTCACTATGTGCGGAAAAGAGGAGGTTAACGTGTTAACACTCCGGCTGCTACTGCTAATTTGACACACATGCTTTAAGGAAGCATGGCTACTGGCAGTCCAGGCAAATAATATATAAGCATTTAGCTTTTGCTACAGTGTTAGAAAACCAAAAATACATTGAGCAGCCAAATGAAGGGAAATCTGAAAGCCTCACCAATGATGCTACATTAATGAGGCAAAATGCCTCACTGAATTTATGAACAATATCCAATTAGTGATTCCTATTGGAGCAATATTAGTGAGCTAATTCAGGTCACAATGAATGTGGAAGAAACTACTTATCAAGTTATATATACAAGGAGATGGTTCTATTGTGCTATATTTGTTACCTGGCATCTTTAGGCTTTCAAAAAATAAGAGATTAAAGAGGGATATTTTACAAAATACAAAAATAAAGTTTCCAATCTTATGTTAGAATGAACATAAGTTGAAGAATAGCAATTAGAACATTTAATGTGATTATATTAATGAGTCAGGATGACTCCCTTTTGTGACAAAGACACTATCACACTGATAAGAACTGTTTCCTGGATGATCCAGATGTCATTAGTTCTTTCTACATGGTATCAAACAGGCACAAAGATTCTTTACCTAGTGGTTCTATTTTGCTTTGGGTAAAAATTTCAACTGTGTGTTGAAGATGCTCTAAAGCAGAGGCTCTTACCCTCTTTGGGGGTCATAGACTTCTTGTCCTCTACCTTGCACCCCTGACTTCCTTAAATATAAAATTAAACAAATATTTTATATCATATTTAAGATATTTTTCGGATGGCTCATAGATTGTCTGAAGCTGATCCAAAGACACAAGACTGAGAACCTTCTCTATAAAGAATCTCTTATTCTTGAGTAAAAGTGAGCTAGTATTCAACTGGTGTTTTCATGAACAGTTCTTAAATGCAACCCTTACTTAGTGTTCTGAAGTCAGAAAAAAGAAACCTCACTAGAGTGCCCATGTGCTTAAGGAAAGTCACATAAAAATTCTAGCATCCCACTTTATTTTAGATTTGAAAACTACAGTAATGACATCTTGAGACATCCAGGAGCAACAGAGATTTTACAAAACATTAAAGCCACATACCTGTGAATCTACAATTTTGTCAAAGTAAAACAAAATTAAAAAAAAAGCCACATTTCCTGAAATGTTTAAATCTATTAATTTATCTACATTTACTTTAGCTAATGATTCTTTACTCATCTGGAGATTTCACTTGACTATAGAAGACTTTCTGCTAGCAATCAGATTGCTTTCTAAGGTAAGCAGCCTTCTCTACATGTTAACATACACGGTCTGTATAGCTCTTCACATTTTAATCCTACTTACACTCAGGTAAAGACTGAGAGAGAGCACATGGAACAACTGATGGTAAAGAAACATTAAAAAAAAAAAATCCTGACTGCCCTGTATCATCCAACTCAAGGGGCTCTGTTAGCAGTGTGGTTAGCTGGGGCTTAACTTCAAAGTGAACTAACCTTCCAGGCCTTGCTGTTTACGTTCGACTGTCCTCTTATACTCTTCAAGTTCTCCTTCTGTGAGATGACTGAAGGGGTTGGGAGGAGCTGGTGGGGCATGATCATCATCTTCAAACTGCATGGTCTTGTGAAGAAAAACACTGACTTGTCACCAAGAGTAACATACTCATATATGTGTATGTATTTTTATATATTTACATATATATACCCACAACTTCATATACACCCACTTAAATGTATATATGATGTATGTGACACCCCAACTCACAACACCCATCAGAAATGGTAAAGTAACATGTTTTAAAATATTCATATCCAGATCAGTGATTTTAGACTACTGATCCGATAGATTAAAATTGCCAATGACGCTTCCTCAAGGCTGCATAGGCCAATTTCAATAACTCTTAAAAAAAAATAAAACTAAGCCAAGTTCTAGAAACTTCCATGTAACTAAGAAATATCTTAAAAATCAAGAATGTCAAAAAGCCTTTGTAAAAAAAGGCTTAGAAAAATGAAACTGTACCAAGAGAACTTTTAAAATCTGCTATAAAAATAAACTTGTACCTATTTGCTCTAGGAAATAAATTAATGAGACTTTGAGCTAAACCTGGCAGAATGAACCCATGCATTAAAAGAAAATTCCTCCCAAACCCTACTAAAATGATAGCAAAGGAACAGTAGCAAAAATGGTATAAACTTTTAAGGACAAAAGAATGGAAGACGAGACAACACAAGATAAGAAATGGTAACACGTGGTTGGAAGATGGAAAGCAGGTGGAAGAGCAGGTGGCAGAGATGAGAAAACTGAAGCCTTAGCCCTGCAAAGAAGAATGCAAAAAAGAAGCCTGCTTGTGTGCCCTGTAGAGATCTGATAAGGCTCAAGTACCACAGAAAGTCGTGGTGAAGCAAAGCTGAAAAGGGACACCTTAGAAGGGTGAAGAAGGAACAGACACATTCTCAGGTCCCCTTTCCCGTTCCACACACATGCGCACTACTCTCTCTCTCATCTCTGCAGAAGATCAGGGGCTTATTCTTCAGAACGACTGATTTGGGGACACAAAACACAGGGCTCCCAGGATGATGGAGGCAGACTGGCAAGAGAATAGAGAACCCTCTGGATAAATTAAATGACCTCAGATAAAAGAACTACATATACTAGTACTTGGGCATTCCTGAAAGAAACAATCTGGTCCACACCCAGGGACCCTGCAGAGGAGCTCACCAGTTCCCAAGCTCTGCACACACCTGAGCTCTGAATGGCTTTCAGTGTCTCATCCTTAAATACAGGCAGACTACCACGGACTTCCAGATCCTTGAGGAAAAGTTTCCAACATGGAGGAGAGACCAGAATTAAGAAGAAAAAGGGAACTCAGAAGAAACAGGCAATAAAGGCAGCTGAAGAAAAATTAAAGTCAATATTCTCAGAATAAGAGGGAAACTAGGAAATACTGTAAGAGAAAATAAGACCAAGATATTATAAGAAAGAAAAAAAAGGAACATTCAGGGAATAAGAAGTCTTAAAATTAAAAAAAAAAATCAAAATAGAAAATTAAATAGAAGGCTTAGAAAACAGAGTCAAGCAAATCTTCCAGAAAGTAGGATTAAAAGACAAAGAGAAAATAGGAAAGAAAAAATCAGAGGCTTAGTCAGAGATCCAAATAACAGTATATTAGTATATATCCTGTGAAGAGGAACTGAAGAACCTCTTGATAAGGGTGAAAGAAGAGAGTGAAAAAGCTCAACATTCAAAAAACTAAGATATGGCATCTGGTCCCATCACTTCACGGCAAGTAGAAGAGGGAAAAGTGGAAATAATGACAGATTGTATTTTCTTGGACTCCAAAATCACTGCGGACAGTGATTGCAGCCCTGGTATTAAAAGACACTTGCTCCTTGGAAGAAAAGATATGAAAAGCCTGCTGCTAAGTCACCTCAGTCATGTCCGACTCTGTGCGACTTCATAGACAGCAACCCACCAGGCTCCCCTGTCCCTGGGATTCTCCAGGCAAGAACACTGGCGTGGGTTGCCATTTCCTTCTCCAATGCATGAAAGTGAAAAGTGAAAGTGAAGTGGCTCAGCCGTGTCCGACTCTTAGCGACCCCACGGACTGCAGCACACCAGGCACCTCCGTCCATGGGATTTTCCAGGAAAGAGTACTGGAGTGGGGTGCCACTGCCTTCTCCGATAACAAGCCTAGACAGGGTATTAAAAAGCAAAGACATCATTTCACTAACAAAGGTCCATCTAGTCAAAGCTATGGTTTCTCCAGCGGTCATGTACAATGTGGAAGACCATAAAGAACGCTGAGAGATGAATTGAGGCTTTCAAACTGTGGTGCTGGAGAAGATTCTTCAGAGTCCCCTGGACTCCACGGAGATCAAACCAGTCAATCCTAAAGGAAATCAGTCTTGAATATTCACTGGAAGGCCTGATGCTGAAGCTGAAGCTTCAATACTTTGGCCACCTGATGCAAGGAGCCAACTCACTGGAAAAGAGCCTGATGTGGGGAAAGATTGAGAGGAAAAGGGGGTGATAGAGGATGAGATGGTTGGATGGCATCATCGACTCGATGGACATGAATTTGAGCAAACTCTGGGAGATAATAGTGAAAGACAGGGAAGCCTGGCGTACTGCAGTTGAAGGGTGGCAAAGAGTCGGACATGATTTAGTGACTGAACAACAATACAGAACCTGACAGAAAAAGAAACTGAAGGGAAAAAAAGACTACTTAACTGAAGAAATACTTTAAAAAATTCCCAGAACTGAAGGACAAGACTTTGCAGATTGAAAAGGGTTACTAAATGCTAAAAATGGAAACAAAAAAGAAATCAACTACAAAGCACACCATCATAAACAGAATGCAGGAAGCAGAACCACACAGCGAGAAGCACAGGAACCTCAGGATGAGCCAGTATATCTGGCCTAAAGAGCAGCTGGCCGAGACCTGGACCCTAATGACAACAACAAAGAGCTGGACCTGGGAGATTACCTGTTACCTTTGACTCTATGGAAAATAAGAAAAGTTTGGGAAGAAGATTGCGGGGAGATATATCAATAACCTCGGATATGCAGATGACACCACCCTTATAGCAGAAAGTGAAGAGGAACTAAAAAGCCTCTTGATGAAAGTGAAAAGAGGAGAGTGAAAAAGTTGGCTTAAAGCTCAACATTCAGAAAACAAAGATCATGGCATTAGGTCCCATCACTTCATGGGAAATAGACGGGGAAACAGTGTCAGACTATTTTTTGGGGCTCCAAAATCACTGCAGATGGTGACTGCAGCCATGAAATTAAAAGACGCTTACTCCTTGGAAGAAAAGTTATGACCAATCTAGATAGTATATTGAAAAGCAGAGACATTACTTTGCCGACTAAGGTCCGTCTAATCAAGGCTATGGTTTTTCCTGTGGTCATGTATGGATGTGAGAGTTGGACTGTGAAGAAGGCTGAGTGCCAAAGAATTGATGCTTTTGAACTGTGGTGTTGGAGAAGACTCTTGAGAGTCCCTTGGGCTGCAAGGAGATCCAATTAGTCCATTCTGAAGGAGATCAGCCCTGGGATTTCTTTGGAAGGAATGATGCTAAAGCTGAAACTCCAGTACTTTGGCCACCTCATGCGAAGAGTTGACTCATTGGAAAAGACTCTGATGCTGGGAGGGATTGGGGGCAGGAGGAGAAGAGGACGACAGAGGATGAGATGGCTGGATGGCATCACTGACTCGATGGACGTGAGTTTGGGTGAACTCCAGGAGTTGGTGATGGACAGGGAGGCCTGGCGTGCTGCGATTCATGGGGTTGCAAAGAGTCGGACACGACTGAGCGACTGAAGTGAACTGAACTGAAGCATAATGTATCCCAAATACTAAGCCAATGAAAAAAGGAGGCAGCTTTTTCTCCGAGGGCAGAAAAGTTGTCTAAGAAAGGAAACGTCATCTTGGAATACTACCTGGCTCAGCAGTAAGCATTTAAAAATATAAACACTGAAAGCTACCTAGACAAAACATGGTGATACAGCCTAACTGGGAGAATGCAAACGGGAAGCCTTGTGTAAATAGGCTAAATCCTCATCGTACATAAAAGAAGTCACTATTATCTTTCACTAATTCTAAGATGTGCCTTTTTCTCATCTCTGAAATTGGGATTCATCTTTTCGTTGGTTTCTTAACAACTATAAATGTCAGCATTTGTATCTCTTTCAGTGATATATAAAACAATGGTACTTCCAATAGCTGATGAAGTAGATTTGATGAAATAAAACTGAAGTCTAAAACTGATAAATCAAGGAGAATAAAGATGCTCTTTAGAAATCAAAGTAAATGCCAGAATAAAGTCCTTGCCCCTAGAAATTGGGAATTGAAGGTGACATTTTAAGTCTTGTGGATTATTTGACTTTTTAACTTGTGTTTATATTAACTTAGTAAAACCAGTTACTCATATTTAAAAAGCAAAAATTACTGGGAAAACAAAGACCATACTGCTTCACGGACTTACAGAAGGAGGTTTATCCACAACAATTCCAGCAAGCAACTGAGACTGTGGTCCTGCTGTTTTCAAGTCATATCGATTTTGTTCTCGAATCTGAATTGAAAAACAGTAAGAAGTTCTTGGGGGCAACTCTGCAGGTGACCTTTGGCTTACTATCTGACCACCCCGGGTAAGGGCTGCTTTAATTCCCCCTCCACAAAGCTCTCTTTTACCATTCTAACAACTCACATTAATCTCCTCCACTCCTCTTGACATGAGATTTCCTATTGTCTTTCAGTGTTAGAGAGCTACATTTTTCACTAACACAGCAGAAATATGTCTAACACTTCTTCTCCATATAGCCCTCTTATCAGAAACCAGAATAGAGCTGGAGGTATTCCATACAAGCTAAAATTATACAGAATTAAACTGCAAATTCTTCTGTATTCAAACCTCTAAACTAAGCATTAATCAGATTCAGTTACTAGTGATTTAAACATAAAACAGCATAAAAATGCCTCCTTCAGCCACAGAAGACCATGTCTTACCTTATTTCTCTTTTCTAGTACCTCATTCGGGTTGGTGTTTAAAGGAACAAACTGATTTGGATCTTCAATTTTGATAGGTGTTCCGCTACTAACTTTAGAAGAGTCCTCTGCTTTCATCCACTAAAAAAATAAAAAATTTTCTAGAATGAAGCTTTGTATTAAGGAAATATGGTAGGTTCTTGACAACTGTTTATTGATTCAAGGGGGTGGGGGCATACACTGCTAATATGTTAAAGAATTTCACTAAGTGGTTTTTAGTGGTAAATCAGTATATCTCCCATACTAGTTAGAATTAGCATTCACTTAAAAACAAACAAATGTTGGTTCCATGAAGAACACTAAATTATGCAGCTATTTAAATTTTCTCCTTTTGGCATTTTAAACATGTTGGTGAAAATATTTCAAGCATATAGAGCTTCTTACACTAACTCACATTTAGAGTTGCCACCCGCACTGAAGTTTTATCACGTGATGATTGATGGCTAAGAAGTCATCAAAAAGGACTCAAGAAATCTCTTAGGATTTAGTTTGACAGACTGCCTTTTTAAATTTTGGCTGACAGAATGGGCCAAGCCCCTGACTAGCATTTTGCAAAGGGGATAATCTGGTAGTAATCTATAGTATAATGGCACCAGAGGCGTGGAAGAGCCTTATATAATTCTCACTTATCCATCATATCCCTCAAAGAAGGATAATATTTATCAAGATTAACGATGACCAGCCATTAGTTCAAGAAAATTAATTCTAGGAAACATATGTTCTTTTACTAGGAGATAAGAAGTCATATTGACTAGAGGAAAAACACTGTTGCCTAGGTATTTCCATACTGACTACTACTGATTTATATGATAGGATGAACTAATTCTGAGTACCTAGAGAACATTTAATGATAATGATAAGCACTCCGAAATTAAACCAAATCTGAGACAAAACGCTGAAAACTTTAAGATTACCTGTTTCTTTATAAGATCTTGCCTAAGGGTAGCTATGTGCAGTAATTCACAAAACTTGGCACCCTCAGGAGTTGACAACTATTATAGTTCTGATTCATGAGTACACTATACACTATAAAGCAGTTATCATGCAATGGTTAGAACTGGGCTCCAGAGTCACACTGCCTGCTTTCAAACCCTGATTCTACCATTCACAGATGGTTAGTTAATCCCTCTGTGCTTCAGTTTTCTCATCTATAGTAGAAGAAATCCTCTCCATAGGAGAAATTAATGAGATAATTTATGTATGGCACATGGAACAAAGTGCCTTGCACAAATGTTATCTAGTAAGTTATAGTCATATTATTAATATTATATTCTACTTTCCCAATAGCTTCAACACAGACCATTCAGTTCATCAGCAACTAGGCAAACCATGTTAAGTCGGGACATACTGTGATTTTGGTCCTGGGGCTCGTCTCCCCATTCCGAGACTCCTCAGGCACGTTCACTTTCATGTAGGTATTTGGTGAGTTCAACCATCTGGTTTTTTCACGCTGCTGCCTCTGTGCCATGTATTTGAGAGGTGAGAGGGGCACTGAATCATCTTCGAAAGAAAAGGCAGTCACAGTGGCTGGGATCTCTACATCACTCTTGTGCCTCGGCTTTTCTCGAATGAGAGGGTGCCTGTAAGCATAGCCTGTTCTATATCCCTGGGGGAGGGAGAAACCACATTTGAAGCACTCAAACTTGTCCCAAACACAGCATGTAGAGGCTAATTCTTTAAACAAATGATTCTTTCGCTGAAAAACAAAAAGGGGAAATCCTTCCAAACTCCACATAACTGCCACATAACACTAGAGTTGAAGTTAAGCAAATTTCAAGATCTAGTTAAAATTGACTTCAGCTGACAAAGCAATTTCCACTCACACAACTATTTCTGACAAAGGTAATTTCAAAACTGCTGACCAGAAACACTTTCCAAGATATAAACTGGTTTTCTGGAGGCCAAATCTCAGTGCTCATTTAGGTCTTTGTTCCTGGGTCTGAAGGCAATCTGCTTTCTGACTCTTAGCGGAAAAGGGTAAAAATCTAAGATAAGATGACAGTTGCCTATTTCACCAATTCTTAAAATACACCAAGTTCCTTCCTAGGGTCACACTGCTCCCAGAGGAGTAATGAGCATGTTCCCAAACCACAGGGAGGGGGGGACATCTGGTCCTAAATCTGGAAACATGAAATCAAGTTCATGGTCAATTTTTTACCTACCAAGTTGTCCAGAGTCCTCATCAGCCCTTCGAACTCAATCTCGCCAACCTTCCACTTTTGATGGGAACCCATATTCACTCCTCCTCCTCCAGATGCCGCTACAGTGTGAGTGGAAGCTTTGTACTTCTGAAGGTCCAGCACAAGCAGATTGTCTATTCCACCTGCCCCCGCCAGTGCCCGCACCTGTAATTGATGGCACAGTATTAGAGGCACAGGACTGGAAAGACTGGAACGAGCACTTCGCTTTGCAAAAGGCACAAGTTTGATTCTGCAAGTATCCGTAACATGTCTTCAGGCTACCAACAAAGAAACTTGCGAAAGCAGGCAGCTTTAGGAGCTTTTCCATCTATCCATACCTTCCAGGGCTCCGACCCTTCCTGATGGAAAACACATTTAGAGCCATACCCTTTAACATATTTCAAGAAACTGAATTCTCTTGCCAGATTTTAAAGTTCTCTCCTTGCAGTTTTCCCATGGCCGTCCAGTTTAAACTTCTGTTGAAAGTTATAATTTTAAAGGAATATAAACACCATCTTGTCAATTCAAGAATACTGAAGCAGAAGTCACCTCATTATTTTAATATAATGAAGCTTTTCATAGCCTCATTTGAGAAGACTGACCATTAAAGCAAGAAAAAAAAAAGTTGGTTGTTAAGTTAAAGTTGGTAGGAAAAGTATACCCCCCTCTCTCCCCTCCTTCTTGCAGCCTTTCCAATAAATTCAGATTCTTACCATTTGCTTCAAGAGAATCTGCTTGGTTTTTCTTAAAGGGGGGAAATTAGGGCTGTTAAATACAGCCAGCTTCTCTGTGGTTAATAAATATCTAATCCATTATAACAATGAGACCGAAGCTGTGGAACTTCTGGAAACTGCATGAGCTCCCAAAACTTCTGGTGCTGCTCCTGCCCTTTTTTATAAAAGTGACCGCACACAGCCGATCTCTGATAAATGGCAGTCATCTCTGCCCCTCAATCAGCACCACACTGCTGGAGGGTGAAAAGGGAGCAATGTGCAATTATACCGTCTTGAAAAGTAGGATTATGAAGAAAATTATGTTTATGAAGCCCTTAGATTTGGTGTATGAGTCTGTACATGAATTTTAATTTTCTTTCTTCCTGTTTTCAATTCAAGAGATACTCAGTTGACCCTTTTTACTCAAGTGAAGCACAACTTCTCTTAAGACGAAACAAAACAAAACAAAACAAAAAGCCACCAACTGATAGAACTCTGGAAATAAGTAAACACAATACCCAACCCAACAGATAAGAAAGCAAAAAAAGGCAGGGGGAAGGGTAACAGGTTTTCTTACCTGAGTCTCACAGGCTATCTGCACATTAAAAATGTAATGGAAAGCCTCCTCGACTGTTTCTCCAAGTGCTACCACACCGTGATTTCTGAGTACCAGCACCTAAAATAGAGTCCCAAAGCAACCACTTTACATAAGTGGCATAGCTCACACTGCTCTCAGCAACAGCAACAGCAACAAAAATAGCTCCTCTGATAGAGACTCTACTACACACCTTACAGCTTGGCCCCAGAACTTTCTGCAGCTGAATTCTCTCCTCCTGTTCATCAAGTGACCCTTGGTAGTCATAATAGGCGACATCTCCAAGGATCAGGGACTCTTGAGAAATTGGAAGGATCCCACACTTCATGGAGGACACCTATTTGATTATGCCAAGATAACATATTTGGTTACTGATTACACCTTCACAGGAACTGGATTCTTCAGTCAGCTCAGGCAGCACTGGCCAATTCACTGTGCTCAGCACTCCAGACTCCTCCCATTTTAGTTCTTTGCTTCTTCAAGAGAAAGAAATGAACTTGGGGATTCTATTTACATGCTGTGCCAGATATTAGGAAAGAAGCTTTGCACTAAAGAACTCAATGATGCAATTATTAAACTGATTCATTAAAAAATGCAAACGCTCTCTCCAGGTTTTTCCTAGAACTGTAGCATTTAGTCCAAAGGAACTTTTGCTTTCTTATGCAGAGGATTAATACTTTGAAAATGATTTCAAATGGTGGAGTCTGAAAGAATGATTATAAAGTATCAAGGAAGGAAAGCCATGGAAATAACACACTTCCCAGGGTCATTGTTGGTTTTGGCCCTTCAGTGACTTACAGCTGCCGTTGCAAGGGTATGGATGTGTATCACACACTTAACATCAGGACGTGTTGAATATATCGCGGCATGGGGACTGAAGCCTGCATGGTCAATTTTCAAATTAGTACTTCCCTGATCAACCACTTCTCCTATTATATTGACTTTCACCTGGAAAAACCAGAAAGACATACTTAATTGGTACACAAGCATTAAAGTTTCCAGTGTTCCACAAGCTAAACTGGGGTGGGGTGGTGTTGGAGTTGGGGGGAGGGTAGCAAACTTTTTTGTCAAAAGCCAGAGGCAAACATTTTAGATTTTGTGGACCTCTGTTGCAACTACTCAACTCTGCCACCATAGGAGAAAAGCTGCCACAAACTACTGTGAAAGAATGGGTGTGGTTTTGTTCCCACGGAATTTTATTTACAACATGTTGTCTGCAACAAAATAGCATTTAGCAAGAAGTATAGTTTTTAAGAGACTGAATAACTTCAGCTCTTTGCTGAAGGTCTGGCGTTTACTGAACTTGCTGGAAAATGTTCCTACTGCTCTAGAGGCCAGTGACAGTGCTCCAGAGTACAATTATGAAAAAATAAATGCTAGAATGTCACACCCTATACTCATACCAACTGAACTTTGTTTAAATCTGCCTATAAAACATACAGGCTTTGTGTGTGTGTGTGTGTGTTTAAGCAAATTACAGTACAGAAAAAAAAAAAATCAAAAGATTCCCTTCAAAACATGACTAGGTTTACTGATCAGACCGATTCATTTATTAGGCTCTTCAACCAGCCTGTTTTTCTTGAACCTTAAAGCTCTTCTTTAAAAAATCAACATTAACTTTCCAAATTCTTCCCTGTTCACTAGTAAATGTTTTTCCATTCATACCTCTTCTTGTTCTGTCCAGTACTAAAAGCTAAAAGCTGTCAGAAAAGCACAAGGAAGCACAGAAAAAGTAACACAGGAATGAAAATTGTACCAAATTGGAGGCTGTGGCTTCAGAAAAAGACAGGCCTCTGGGAATTATTATTATGTGGTCTTGCTCCTTACTTATTCTTACCTGGGAGAAACAAAACAAAACAGAATTACTATGAGGTGTTTATATTTCACAGTGTAAACATGACTAAGAATATACTCATAATGAATAACTGTAAGATATCTGGGTGTGTGGGGGGGTGGACAAAGCAGAAATTAAAGGCGTGCAATATGAAACTTGCCTTGAAAAGTTTTCTTCCCTCAAGCCGTCAATACTTGCTAAAAAATTCTGACATCAGGTCTTCATTTACTGGACTTACCTAAAGTGTTATCTTGGGAGTTCTAAGGTTGTTTAGGGTCAGCCCATCTCAGGATAAATGAATGCCAATATTATTCAACCCAATGAGATATGACTATAATTTTGATTTACATTATGGAAATTAAGGGGAAATAGGCAAAGGAAAGAGAAAAATCTCTTCCTAGGAAGGAATTAAGGTGGAAAAGAAAGGGGAAACCAAAGAACAACTGGAGGCAGGAATGAAAAGTTGCAGGAAGACTGTATCTCACATCTGTGCCATTTCCATCACACATTATTTCCACACCTTTTGCTTCCAAATACTGTCTCATTTCCAAGTGTGGCAACAGGAAAACAAAATAATGATGAAGAACGGGGAAAATATATTTAAAAAATAAAGACCAAGGAGGAAATCGCCTTTGTCTCCTCTACTTTCCCTGCCCCAAATGCTTTTTAAAGCATTTTTTTAAAAGATATCACTGACTCTCAGATATAATTAATACACAGAGAGAAAACCCTGCCAGGAGGATTTCTTCTCAGATAGGTTCTGCGACTGGTCTGAATTAAAGAAACGCAGGTAATAAGTGGAGAAGAAAGTTGGGGTTAACTGTAGCCTCTTAAAGATAAGGTTTAAATCAGGATGAGGTTGTGGTCCAGCATGCTACGTTCAGAGAACAAAGTCTGGAAACTGGACTTCTGAGTAAAGGTGAGGGGAGCACAGTTGCCTTCAAGTTGGGATTTTAAAAAAAGGAATTGAAAGCTGAGGGACTCACTGAGATGTATGTATTTGCCAGATGGGCCCATCCAAACAAGTCTGCAAGTCTGTACAGGCTGGCAAGTTTACAACGAGTAAGCTTTTCTCCCTTCACGTACGAGGATGTATCTGCTCCAGGAAGGTCATTGATAGGTGTGACCATGCCGAGACCTAAGAGGAAAATTGGGGAGAGAGATTCAGGTCCAATAACTCCTTACCTGAAAATTAGTTGCCAGAAAGCAGCCTGAGTCTGGGAGTGTCCCAGCCTGTAAATGATGATGTGAAACTTACCAGCCCACACAACCTTGCATTAGCTTATCTTCCTCTAGGGAAGTACACGGAGAGTGAAAATATGTATCAGCTATCGCCTTGCTCTTTCATCTAGGTCTTGGTAGGGAGTTAGGCTCATGCCATGGGGAGGAATATAGTCACATGATCCAAATGGTAACAGCTGATAAGATCTAAAAAAAGCTACCTTATCTCTTTTGACTTTATTCAAACAAAAAATATTTAAGAATGCAATCAAACAGTAGTCTAGTTTCTGCCCTCACCAAGCAACAAAAACTAGTCTTAATCTCTAATGACCCAATCACTAAATTCAACTTTTATTGTCTTCATTCTCCTGGCTACCATTGCCCACCTGTTTCCTAGACTTCTTCTCCAGGCCTGTGTGGTACTATTGTGGGCCTCTTGGCCCTTAGCCCTACACACTCTTGTTAGCGTGCATGGTACAGGTCAGATAACCAGTGTTATAGAAAAAGTGGACCAGCTAGCTCAGCCTTTCACTCTTCCCGTTTCTCCCAAGTGGGAAGAGTGAGTGATGCTGACCTCATCGTTCCCCTCACCGTGGATCTGCCACCCCTGCCATCACCACATTCAAACCTGTGGGTAAGTCTTTTCTGCCCTTCCTTGGCTATATGCCCTCTCACTGATCTCTTTGTTCTCATTCCCACAACCACTACTCTAGTTCAAGCACTTATAACTCACTCTGGGACTCTTTCAAAAATTCTTTAACCAGCACCTGTGTGCCAAGATACCGATCCACTTGGGTTCTACCCACACCTTGCGCGTTGCCACCATCATGTCTCTGCATGCTACTCCTCTACTTGGGAAGTACTTGAATTCACTGAACTCTTACTTGTAAATCTTTAACGAGAAAGGAAAAAAGGAAGTAACAAAGAAAGAAAGAGGAGGAAAAGAAAAGTCCCTGAGGTCTAGGATTCTGTACCTGCCCAGGTACAGTGGTCAGTTCTGTGCATGTCTCTCTCTTGAGATGTTAAGTGCTTGAACTCAGCAAGTTATGACTCTTGGCATCCTTACAGTGTTCAGTCCACCAAACTGGCACTCCCCTAAAGGCCTGTTGAATCGATAAAATGTGCTAACACCTCTTTTACATCAAGTTCTAACTGCGACTGCTCCATCGTTTTAAAGTCTGGTTAGTTGAGCTCTCTTCTTAACTTCTTTTGGTCCACTTCACCCCATAATCTATTCCAACTCTGAGTTCATAGCAAGATGACTTAGAAAAAGTCAGTAGACAATTTCTTTTAAGTTGTTTTGTGATTTTTTTCCTCTACAGTTATCTTGCAGTTTTAATCTTTTGTGCATTCAGTGTATGTCTCCGCAACTCAAATATGCATTTATCTGGGGCATGGACCAGATTTTATAACTATTTTGTAATCCTCACAAAGTCTAGTAAATGTCTGGTTGGTATGAAAAAGTAAGAGACCCTAACACTATGTTACTCTAAGTATTAGATGTTATAAACTCAAGTACTGAGCCAGATCAGAACATGCTGCTAGAAATGTACACTGTTCAAAGTGGAGATGAAATTACAATTTTTTAAACTTTACAAAACTGACGTACTGAGGGGAGGTGAAGTAAAGCCCGAAAAAGAACTGGTCATGATGTAATCTGCAATCTGTTGTAACGCTAGTAATCCAGTTGGATTGTGGCCCTTCTTCATCTGTTCTTGAATAAGGCATTCCAGGTCTTCCCGAAAGGCCTGTAATACACAAAAATAATCACTGAGCACATGCATGTCTCGTGGAGCAGAATGACCCCAACATAACTTGCTCTGATATAATCAATCTTTCCCCCATTCCTCTCTGGAATAACTTTCATTTACACTATTTAAAAACAAATACAAAGCATGAAATAAGAAAATTAAAATACTGGAAGCAGCTGCAAGAAGCTTGCTTTCAGGGGATGGAAAATCATTAGGGATTCTTAATCGCTAAGAAAATGAGCTATTACAGCATCCACAATACAAAGGCACGGGTAAAGGCAACTCTGTTAGTAATATGCAACTAGAGCGTCCAGTATAGCCTGATGTAAAAAGAGACCCATTCCTTGCCCAGCAGCTCCTTATCTAGGTTAGGATAGACTCCTTATCTGAATGGAACATGTCTCTGACTATAGCAACTCCCAGCAAAAGTCTTCACTAAGACATAGTAAATCAAGGCTTCCATTTTATGATTACCATGGCAATTCCTTAGCTCTATAAACTCTGGAAACAAACTCATAAAGAGCAGGGAGCTGATTACTCCCCTCTGCAACACTGTCCTAAAGAAAGAACTTTTCTCCCAACTCTGGGTACTAAATGTTCCTGTTTTGGAGCTCTGCTTTTCTTCTTTTTTGGGAAGGGGGATATAAGTGTGGCAGATAGTATTTATACAAATAAAAATACTGAATATTAAAAGAACAGTTTCTATTCCAGTATGCTTTGAGTTGCTAATATAATTCATCATTTGAAAAATCCCCCAATCCTTCACATTAGTTGAATTAGCTGGCTTTGTATTTCTATCACACTCAACTAACAGTTTATTAATCATATATTCTCTTGCTCATGTCTATATTTGTTCACTTTAAACATGAAGGCTCTTGCAATGTAAATTATCCAGACCTTGCTCTTCCAATTGAGATTAGTTACATGTGTAGCAGAATGCTCTGCTAGAAAGTATATTCAGTTTGTTCCCTCTTCACTTCACAGACTATACTGCTTTGTAATAGTTTCCTCCAAGAGAGCAGGTATAAACACCACGGAGATCACTGGGAAATTCTCTCGAGAAGAGTGACTCTCCTTCGAGTCCCTGTGAGTAGTCTTCCTTGTAAGGCTGGGTACAATCTCCTGGAGTGGCTGCTTAGATGAAGCCTTGCTTAGAGATGGCTGAATACATCTCAGAGGTTTCCAGAAGGAAGAATGTTTTTTAAAAATTTAGATAACGGCATAGAAGCTCTTGCTGAGAGGGAAATGTGGTTGTAAGGCTACGAGGTGGTAGTACATATTAGAACCAGTCTTGACTCATGCTTGTTTTTAGAAAACAGTTGAAAGGCATCTGTGATGTGAATTCAAAGAGCTAAGCGTTAATAACTGTAATCTTGGGAGCTCAACCATGGAGCACCGAAGAACACCTTAACTGAGCTTAGCTCAGGAAGAGTGTAGGAGGTCCTTCTTTCCCCATTGTACTGTGGTGGCCTGAAGAGGCATCTGAGTCAGCAGTGAACCTGCATCTTCTGTTGGGCAAGGGTTTCAACACCACCACCATGTGGCAGGGAGAGGCAGGGGCAACGGCAGTCAGTGGTGGACTGAATAGACTCTGGTGTGACTCTCACAGATGCAGACATGTGTACCACACACCACAGCTTGGGTATGGAAATCACTGATGAATCTTTCTGGACTATGTAAATCACTTTAAGTACTTGGGACAATTTAGGGTAAAGCAGAAATTCCAAGAGAAAGATGCTGCTTGAATGATTAATTTAAAAAGTACTAGTTGTGACCATATTTGAAATCTGAGTTCATAGTGCATTTTATACCAGTTAAACATGGTTTTCCTTTTTCCTTGTTAAACACAAATCCTTGGCATAATTATAAAAAAATTCTAACCATCTAATTCCATTGACTTTTATCTAGTTCATTTAAGTATGTGATTTAAACCAGAGATACTATCGTATAAAATATCCTTGACAAAGACACATCACACTTATCAGAAAACTCCATTAATATATTTCTAAGACCTTGTGAACATAAAATGGCTGTGAGCTGCATATAAGATGGATGGACACCTTCATACTGATGGCTAACATGAGTGTTTTAACATGTTTAAGGCTGAAAGGCAAAGAATCTTCCAGACATTCTCATTTATCTTTATATAAACTACAAAAAACTTCTAGACATCTGGCAATGGACCAATCTGTTCTTCTGAAACTTTATCTTCCCTTCAAAATCAAACCATTTAACCTGCTTCAGTTCAAAGAAGCTATAACCAATATTTTTGATTCAGTGAGAAAAAAAAAATTATACCTACTATATGCATCACAATAGCTCTGAGAAGTAGGCATTATTTATTTTATTGAACACTGCACCTTACGTTGTTTCAGAAAGAATTTAAGGCAGATTCCATGGATTAAAATGACACAAAAATAAATATCAGTAAGAAAAATCAAGCTAAAGAGAAAATAAGCATATGGAGGTTAGACTGAGCCAGGAATGAGGTCGAGATACAAAGAGCACACTATAAAATTATATCATTTGCTAGAGATGGGCCAATTTTTATCTAAAGTTTCCAGCAGCCAACATGAATCAAGACAATTGCTCAGTATGCTGATTTACAATGGTTTTAAAAAAAAAAAAAAAAAAAAAAGAAAACCAAGTAGTTGCTCAAGAGAATCACAATTATTTACAATCCTGATGAGAAATTTCTGCTGAGTGTATTGAGAAAGCTAAATAAGAAAGGTTGAAACGTTTGTTCAAGGTCACAGAGCTAGTAAATGTCAGAGACAAGGACTCAGGTCAAATGCTTTTTCATCAGTGAAAATGCCTTTTTTAAGAAACATCCATTTATCCCATAACATAGTGAGTACCATCCTAAAGCTTTGAGATGATCCATGGTGTCATAGAGGAATGCGTAAGCCCTTCTGAAATTAAGATAAATATATGAATTTCCCCTTTAAGGCTAGTGAATAGCTTCTATGCAGTACAAGAGAAGAAAATAATTTTCAAAGTAAATGAAATGTTCCCAGCCTTTTTATATAGTTGACAGTGATTCAACAGATATGAATTCTTTTATTCCAGAAGATTTAATATTTCTTGTCATGAACATTTATAACTCAGTTCTTAATGTTGCAAATATTTTTGAAATATTGTTCAGATAATTACCTCAGTCATAAAACTGTTAGTATAAAACTTACTAATGATATAAAACTGTTTCAGCTGACTTTAAAATTTTATCAATAAACACATTAAGCTTTCATTAAAACATTATGTTAAAAAATAAAAATTTTGTTTGTCTTTATGGTGGATAGTTAATCATGTTCCTACTAAAATTCAATATTAATAAAATAATCCTTTACAGTTGATTCATTTGAATCTCACAATAAAGTCCTGAAGCAGGCAATTACTTGCTTGTGGTTGCACAGCTAATAAGTAAATGGAATAGTGATTCAAATCTCAAACTCTCAGTTGGGTATAGGATATCTGCCTAATTTTATCAGAGATGAGTTGTGTCTGAATCCAGTTCAGGTGTGCCTTGTTTCACAGCACTTCAGTTATTGTGCTTTTTTAGATACCATGTTTTCTTCTTCTAAATAAACTGAAAGTTTATGGCCACCCAGTGCAGAGCAAGTCTAACAGTGCCATTTATCCAACAGCATTATTTTAAAATTAATGTATGTACATTGTTTTTTTTTTAGGACACAATGCTCTTGGACGCTTAATAGACTATAGTATAATATAAATGTAACTTTTGCATGCATTGGGAAACAAAATCTGTGTGACTCACTTTATTGCAATGTTTGTTTTACTATGGTGGTCTGCAACTGAAGCTGAAATATCTCTTAGGTATGTCTGTACAGCTAATATGGCAGCAGGTGTGCTGTGGTCAGAAGCATGAGCAAACCTCTCAGGCTAGATTAGAGCATTAGGTTATAATGATAGATAAAGCAATAAAAATTATATAGCAGATCTTGGAGTACCAAAACGTGCCCTCTTACAGCTAGGAATTCTCCCATCAAAGCAGAATGAGAAACTCACTTTTAAGTAGGGCAGCAAGATCACATGCTGGGCTTCTGAAGTCAGATTAAACCAACAATTCCCTAGGGTCTCTGCTAGAAGAGTCAGGTTAAAAGATCAAACGACACACACACATATGTGGTTTTACAGCATAAACCATCTTCCTTCTCACATGGAGAAAAAACAGAGAAGAGGGGGTATTGGGGGTTGTTACACCCTGAAGACATGAACGCGCTAAGGCAGAATGCCAACGGAGTGATAGATCCTTTAGGGCCTTCAAATGCCAAAATATAGTCTAATGAGTGATGACTATAATTTTCAAAGTGTTGTCACGAAAGCACGAAACTGCTTACATCAGCAGTATTGTATTTAACCCCATGTACATACATTTCCATACAACAGTCATCTACTCTGTGCTAGGCACTGCACGACATGCTTTATGTTATTTACCTGTCACAATCATCATGTGAGGTCCACTTTTGCCAACAAGTAAAGAAAAGCTCAAGTTAAGTGAGTTTCCTAATGTCACAGTGCAATTAAGTAGTGGTGAGCCCAGATCCAAAACAAGCACTATATTCATGGACAAAAAATTGATACAAACAGATTAAAACTAGAAATGATGAGAAAATGGGCTGACTCCTAACTGAGGTCACAAAATGGGCTGACTTCTAACTTAGGTCACAACAGTCTGGTACTCCAGGATCCCTACCGTCTGTTAGGTCAGCTTTTGGCTGTATCTCCCATTACTACCTCATACTCTGATCCACAACATGAACTTTTCTATCCTTGCTCATTGTATTTCATCAAATGGAAAAGCTGGCTTCTACTGTTCCTCTACCAGGTGAATTCTTACCCTTTATACTCAACACTCATTTTAACTGCCACATTCTCCTTGAAGTCTGTCTCTCCTTTAATCACCACAGTTAGGAGGGATCTCCATATTTCTTCTCTTCCCACTCCACTCTGAATTCTTTTAACATCTGCCTATACTGCATTTAGGGCTTTATCAGGACTGTGATTTATTTTTCCTACTCTACTATACAGTTAAATATCTGATGGCTGGGACTGTCTTTTTCATATTTCTAGAGAATCCCTGAGTGGCTAGTTCAGTGCTGAATTATTAGTTGATAAGTTAGAGCTTCTTTTCTTCGCATTTTCCTAGATAAAAGGAAAGAAAGCAAAGAATCTGATCTCATCTTAACTGAGTTAGTGATAGGAAAGATCCATTTCACACGTGATTAGCACTGGAATCTGAAGCTCTAGAAAACAGTCTTATCAGTCTGTCACTTGAATGAGAAATTCCTCCTGTGTAATTAGGCCTGTCCATCATCTAAGGGAAGAAATTCATTTTTTTTTTTAAACTAAGAAGTGAATCTTCACAGAAAGTTATAAATTTTTGAAAAGTCATTTATTTCTTCAATTCAAACAAAATTCTACTTGAAAACTTGGTTTGTCCCCAGAATATTATAGTTGGGATAGCTCTCTCACCAAACACATGTCCAAAAAAGTGTGGTTAAAAAAAAAAAAAAAAATCACTAGGTGAAAAACAAAATGTTTAGGTGACTTTAAAGGCTTCTCTGACTCTCATACTATTTTATTTGGTACATCTCCTGTCAGTTAAGGGAGTGATCCTGTAACTCTGAATTCATACATGTATGGATAAAAATAAACTTGTAAAAACAAAGGACTCAGAGATTTGAGATTCATGTAAGGTAAGAGTATACTTATAGAGTATATAGACGTGGTCATGTTCGACTCTTGCGACCTCATGGACTGTACGTAGCCCGCTAAGTTCCTCTGTCCATGGGATTCTCCTAGCAAGAATACTGGAGTGGGTTACCATTTCCTTCTCCAGCGGATCTTCCTGACCCAGGGATTGAACCCAGGTCTCCTGCACTGCATGCAGTTTCTATACCGACTGAGCTAATATATTCATGTATATTACAAGCCAAAAGTAGGAGTAATTTGAAATATCAGATCTTGAGGCTTCTGTCTTAAGAAGTTTCAGAAGAAAATGATAATAAATGAAAGAACTTTTATTTTTAAATCACAGAAAAGAACCTATTTTATAAAAGAAACTGATGATGCGATAGTTTTGGTTAAGGCTAAAAAAAATTATACAGACTGACCTATAAGTAATGTCTAACTTACAAAAATCAGGTTAACAGAATACTGATAAATCTCAGAGCTGGATTTTAAATACCCACAGCTGGGTGTTGTACCTCATAATAATTACTAGAAAGAAAAACTGGAGCAAAAAGAAAAACAGATTACAGACTTGCTGCTCCCAGGGCACCCTGCAATTATGTTATTAGATCTCTCCTCAAGTGGAATTAGGAGCATAACAAACTTACTTAGAATTTCTCCATTAAGAAATGTATTCATTTGGAAATAGATTACCACTGGTCCTGTTGAAAGGAGAAAAAACACATAAACCAAATTTTCTTCTGGATGATCTTTCTCCTGTATCTATGTGTAGTTAATATAAAGCTAAAGGTTAGAATAATATCTTTTCTTAAAGCTGGCATTTTAATAAAATTGCAAACAAAGTTAATAAAGAATATTTCCATTTGAAACTTCCAAAGTGACCAGATAAATCATGGTAATTCTGACCTATTCTAACTAAGGTGACCTGTTAAAATTTTAGGCCTTAATTATAGTGATAGGAAATTTTAACATGACTATGACTTTGAAGTTTCTCCTATCTTTAAAATAAGTTTGAAGCATTACATGCTGCCCTGTTATTAAGAAACGTTAGTGTGTCTCAAGGACCTATTGTACAGGACATGGAATTCTCTGCTCAATGTTATGTGGCAGCCTGGGTGGGAGTTTGGGGGAGAAAGGATACATGTATATGTATGGCTGAGTCCCTTCGCTGTACACCCGAAACTATCACAGCATTGTTAATCGACTATGCTGCTGCTAAGTCACTTCAGGTTAATTGGCTATATCCCAACACAAAATAAAAAGTTAAAAAGGTGCTAGTGTGTCATGGGCCTGACCAACCAACATCTACACTGCTGTTGTCCTATCTTTCAGAGTAACATTACACACTTCTCTCAACAAGTCTAATTGCTTTGATAGTGATATGACTTTAAGAATTTTCATTCTTTTTCTGAAACTTGCCAACTGTTTTTCCTTTAAGCAGTACAGTTCAGTAGGAACTTACTGGACAACATTCAAGTGTTTAATGACTCAAAACCCATTCAGCCATTCATATATCCATCCATCCAAGTATTCAGAATTTACTAAATATCTACAATGTTCTGAAGTTTTCAACTTACACCTTTCTTTAACTTTGATGAGGCCCATCATTAAATTCTAACCATCTGCCCTGGATATTTCATTCTAAGACAAAGGCAATCATATATATGTCTCCAAAGACATATATACAAGGAGTATATTGGACAAAGAAAACTTGTAGAGTCTCTCGAGTGCATTAACAAAATCTCTCAGTAAGTTTATTCACCAGCACTTAATTTCTAAGACAAATACTTTATTAAAATTAAAAAAAACCATGTCAAAGGCCAGGAAATTTCTAGAAAGAAATAGTATTTGGAGTTGAGATGAGACAAATTGCTCTTCTCTTATTTTCTCAGCTCAAGGCATTATGTTTGTCATCCAAATTTACAGACACCAAAATGTCTTATGATTTGAAACTCCTCTTGAGCAAGAGAATTTGAAGAAGAATAAAACACGGGTGGAACTTTTTCATAGTTATTGAATGCTTTAAGCCTAGAAGGAAAAGATGTGAGTTTCAAGTTTAAATTCAGACCCTGCTATTTAACTAAGGGTATACAAACTTCTGCAAGTTATTTAATGGCTCTAAGTTTCAGTTTATTCATCTGGAAACTAGGGGACAGTAATACTTCTTTGACTGAGTAGTTGTTTTGAGGATTAAATAGGATTAGATACTTAATAGTTGCCTGGTACACAGTAAGCAGTTATTAAAAAAAAAAAAGTATTATACTTTGCTTTTATCAGTTTCTTTCCTGATTTACTTTCTTCCCAAATCAACTCAGCATTTTAAATAGAAAGCTTACAAATTTGTTTTTTACAAACATGTACTAGTAATACCTTTGATTTTGATCTTCATTGGTTATGGGTTTTCTCTAATAGAATGAACCTCAATATTCACAGGAGACACAAAGTTTTTAAGAAAATTATATTCACAGAGACATTACAATCTTGGACTTAAAGAAACAAAGAGAGTACAAAAAGAAGAGAGGTCTTTGAACTCCAAAACCCCTACAAGAAGGAAGCAGGGTGAGAAGAATACACAGCTGCAAACACAGGCTAGTTTTTAAGGAAAAGGAAGAGTAACTCAAAGAATGGAACCAAAAACCCATAGGGCAGAGCCAAGAGCCAGGGAAACTCATTTCTACTAAGTAGAAGGACTGAGTTCTTATTAAGGGAACTTTCAAACATTGGCCCAGATGGATTTTAGAACTGCTATGAACCAGTGACTCCTCTGTACCCTCAATTTTCTCCCTTTTTGAACAGGAATGTCCATAGCAGTTAGCTTTGGGTGTGTTCCACCACTGAATGTATGTGAGGGCAGTTCTCAGGTCTATAGATTGAGAGGAACTATATTTAAGGAATTTCACTTGAGGTGGATCACCTATATCTGGACCGGATTTAGAAGTCAATGTTTTGGATTCAGGCTAATGCTGTAATGGGATGAAATTTTTGCAGGGGTAGTAGGAGATGGTGAGTGCATTTTGCATGCGGGAGGACGGTAGATAAATTATGGCAGACTGTGGTGCTTTTAAAATAAATTGTGATCAGAGAGTGGACAATCCTTCCCTCCAAAGGTGGAGCTTCATTCCTCTCAAGTATGAGCTGAACTTAGCGACTCACTTCTTAACTAACAAATATGGCAGAAGTATTGTGTGAAATGTCTGAGATTAGGTCATAAAAGGCACTGCAAGCTCCTCTTTGCTCTGAGATACTTCCTCATGGGGAAAGCACTCAAACAGCCTCAGGTTAAGCTTCATGTGGCAAAAAACTGCAGTCTTTTGCTAACAGCCAGGTGAGTGACCCATCTTAAAAGAGTGGAAACCTCCACCCCAGTCAAGCCTTCAGATGCAGCAGCCCTGACAGATACCTCATGAGAGACCTTAAGCTAGATCCACTCAGCCAAGCTGCTCCGGAATTCCTGACTCACAGAAATGATAAGATAATAAAAGCTTGTTGTTTTAAGCTGCTAAGTTTTGTTTTTTAGTAATACAGGCCACCATATATCATTTCCTTCAGTGAAAAGTTTGTTGTATTAAAAGAAATTTGAAAGCCATGTCCTAAAACACAACAGAAAGACAAAATTATATACTTTTCCAAGTCTTTCACAAACAAGATTTTAAATTCACTAGTAAAGAACTAGGGAAAAAATGACCTATCCACAATTCTTTTAAATCTTCTTTTGTACAAAAAGAATTAAAATTCTTTTGTTTCCTTCTGGGCTGAAAATTATCACTCTTGCTATACATGGAAATGACAATCTATATACCTGCCCGTTACCATTCTTTCATTAAGTTCCTCAAGGCATAAGTAAAATTGGTATTTTTAAGCCAATCTTATAGTGGCAATACACAAGTAAAAAAAAAAAAAATTAGGTAATCTCAGTTATGTTGCCTTTAGTCAGTCAGTTCAGTCGATCAGTCGTGTCCAACTCTTTGCAACCCCATGAATCGCAGCACGCCAGGCCTCCCTG
>SJYA01002928.1:8964-32928 GCA_006410615.1 Neotragus moschatus
CCCCCCCCCCCCCAGATCATCAGGCATTAGATCCAGAGACTGGGGATCCCTGCCTTAAAAGGTGACTCTGGGGCTTTCCTGTTAGCTCAGTGGTAAAGAATCCACCTGTCAGTGTAGGAGACATGGGTTCAACCCCTGGTCGGGGAAGATCCCACATGCCATGGAGCAACTAAGCTGGTGTGCCACAACTATTGAGCCTGTGCTCTAGAACCTGGGAAATGCAACTACTGAGCCCACACTCTCCAACCACTGAAACCTGTACGACCTACAGCCCAGATCCCACAACAAAAGAAGCCACCATGAGGAGGAGACCATGCACTGGAACAATGAGTAGCCCCCACTCACTGCAATTAGAGAAAAGCCCGAGCAGCGACCAAGACGCAGCCCAGCCAGACAGAAATACAAGACGACTCTGTCCATGGTATGTACGTAGGCTCCTTCTACCTACTCTTTGAAGTCTTAAAGAAAGGTATATTGATGTGGAGATTTCATATACCCAACAAAACTGAAGGTGTAGAACGTTTTAGGTTAGAGAGTCTTTTAGCTGTTTGTATCACTCATACAGGAAAAACCAACAGAGATGTGGGAGAGAGCATGCTATGGCTACCACATCTCATTTCATTTTCTTCTTCCTGAGCACGTAGGAGTGTATCTTCCCAGCCTCTTTTGTAGTTAGATCAGGGCCATGTGACTTGGTTTTGGACAGTATACATAGGACCCCCTGTGCCTCCTTCCACCTCTTCCATATTCTCTCTCCCTGCTCCAGAACTGCCTTCCATGACTGGTACCCATTATGTTTTAATGGCAGCACCATAGGATGGAAGGGACTTGGGTTTCTTATGTTAACCCCGCTTGCAGGACAGCCTTCCAGGAGTGCTGCCTGGCCTGCTTTGGACTGTGATGCAGGAGAGATTTTGGGATTGTTTTATTCATGCCTGGAAAATTCCATGGACCGAGGAGCCAGGTGGGCTACAGTCCATGGGGTCGCCAAGAGTCGGACATGACTGAGCGACTTCTCTTCTTCTTGTTACACGTACTAGCATTGATTGCCCTGACTATTAGAAAAGGTCAAATAAATGAAAACAGAGTCTTTACCATACCATTTTTCTCTTACTTCAGATTCAACAGCTAAGTTTAATATGACATCACTTCACTGGCATCAGGAAATGTCACACGTGTCATTGATTGGCCTTAGAGATTCTGGTTGAAGTTGGGTAGTAGAGAGAGAGGGGCTTCCCTGGTGGCTCAGATGGTAAAGAATCCGCCTGCAATGCCTGAGACACTGGTTTAATTTCTGGGTCGGGAAGACCCACTAGAGAAGGGAGAGGTTACCCACTCCAGTATTCTTGCCTGGGAAATCTCATGAACAGAGGAGCCTGGTGGGCTACAGTCCATGGGGTCGCAAGAGTCGGACATGGCTCAGCGACGAAGCCCAGCACAGCAGTGGAGGGAGGAGATACTAGGATGCACTCTGTGTAGCTGAATGTCCTTGTTCAAAGGATGTACCACAACTGAGCAGCAGAGGTCAGAGTATAAAAATATTTACATCTAAGAATTGAAAAATATGACACCAACAACATTGTTTCTTTCCTTCTTCCAGGCTTCTGGACAACCATTCACAGCCAACCCCCTGGGGATCTTCCTTCCCATTCCTGTTACTGTTCTTTGTTAATTCTCAGAGAACCCATTCACAAAGTATGATGCATTTATTTCTCTCTTGTTGGAAATAAATCCTAAACATGGAAGAGTTCATACTAGCCTTGATGGCATGCTGGGAGTTTAAATGAGCTCGGAAGTCTCGCTGAGGCAAAGATTTTAAATGTGTCTTAAAGCCCTAATAAGGTCCTTAACAAGCAACAGAAATGGACCCGCTCCCCCAGGCATTGACCTGGAAGTGTGTCTTTGTTGCTTAAATTATGATTACAGCCTTCTGAACTCTGGTTTGTTAATGAGCTCTAAATGGAAGTGTTTATCTCGGGGGAAGCACTGTTTCTTCATCTTGTCCCTGGTGACACACTGAACATACTAATTGATATGAAACTGATTTTCAGGAGACAGGAAAGGCCCAGGCCTTTGTCACAATGACAGTTGTGGTGAGAACCATTGCAGGACCTGTCCCAGCGGGGCTGAAAACAGGCTACCCTCACTTCCCAGCATCCCTGGGGGACGTGGCTCCACCAGGCTCTGGTCATTTCTGTGCTCAAGCAAAGAGCTGTCTTCTTTTACTTGCCCCTATTACCTGCACGGGGACCTTAAGGAATTCTGGGAAACACCCCTTTCCTTTATCCTTGATGAAAAATTTCATATCACTGTTTCACACTGCTTCCAATTTATCCATTAGAGAGACATTTAGATGAAGAAGACCAGGTAATCTCCTCAGAAATAGGAAAAACCACAACACAGGTGGAAGACAAAGGGTCCATGCATAACACATACAGAGAACATTCAGATTAAGGAGAGAGAGAAATGGACTGACTGGGAAAAAGGACATGAAAATGTGAAATACCGATGGTCAATGACTATCTTTTATTAAACAGGTTAACTTTACCAGTAAGTAAAGAAAATCAATGAGATATAATATAAACACCATGAAGAGAAACACCCTTGCCTTCAACCAAATTGGAAAGTGTTTTATTCTTTATAGTAACACCAAGTGATATTGAGGGTGTGGGGAAGTAGACATTTTAAAAATATTGCTGGCCATAGAATAGAGTAAATTGAAGGACAATTTGGAAATGTTTATCTGAGGTCTTAAATTTCACTTTTAAGAATTTATTCTAAGGAAATAAATATGAGTGTATGTCAAGATTTATTTAAAGGGTTAATTTATTGCGGAATTACTTAAAATAATCATAATGAAAGACAACCAAAAATCTAACAATGGGGACTTGGCAAAATAAAGTACATAGCATCCATGTGATAGAATGCAATGTAGCTGTTAAAACTGATAGTCTAGAGCACTTAATGATATGAAAAAATATTCTGGGCATATTAAGTGAAAATAATGAGTTGCAAAATAATATTATCCCCATTTAGAAAATTTTAAAGAAAAAAATATATTTACAGAGAAAGCAGAATTAAAGGATGCACACCAGAGTGTTAGTAGTTGTTTTAGTGGGATGGGATTTTTTTTCTGTATGTATTATGATTTTCTGTGTTTCTTTCTCAAAAAATTTTAGTAGATTAATCTTTTTGGCTGCACTGCATGAGGTTTGCAGGATCTTATTTCCCTGACTAGGCATGGAACCCATGTTCTCTGCAGAGGAAGCACAGAGTTCTAACCACTGGACCCCCAGGAAATTCCCCATGGACATGTATTTCTTCAATAATCAGAGAAAAAGCCCCTTCTTTTTTTAAAACATGAAAACTTCCACAAATGTTCAGTCGGAAAGTTACTTTCATGGCCACATGTACTAGCTTGCCTGGCTAGCATTTTGTTGAACCCTCAGTGGGAATTGCTTGAAACTTTAGAAAAAGAGGAAAGAAAATAAGCTGTTTTNATAATCAGAGAAAAAGCCCCTTCTTTTTTTAAAACATGAAAACTTCCACAAATGTTCAGGCGGAAAGTTACTTTCATGGCCACATGTACTAGCTTGCCTGGCTAGCATTTTGTTGAACCCTCAGTGGGAATTGCTTGAAACTTTAGAAAAAGAGGAAAGAAAATAAGCTGTTTTGCAAGTTGGAACTTCGGGAAGAAGCAGAGCAGAAGCTCCTGGAGACCTTGGCTATAAGGTAACAAGAGGGAGAAAGACCCACAGGTAGGAGAGAGATATAGGCAAGACCTTGGAAAAGGGCAAAGACAGCATCTTCTGCAGTAAGCACCAATGCTTTACCCTCTAAGTCCACCATTCAAAACCTCAGTTGTCTTCCCAGTGCCCACTGGGGAGACAGGTCATGTTTTAGCTCTCCTTACAAAGGTATCCATAAAGAAAAGGCATTACCTTGGGCTACTACTGAAGAGGAAATGTGCCTTTTTCTTCTCTCTAGTTTTTGGAAAAGATTTATTAAGAATTGGGGATAACAAGGAGGAGGGACAGTAAACCATTTTGTCAAAGTGAGGTGAAGTCGTTCAGTTGTGTCTGACTCTTTGCGACCCAGTGAACTGTAGCCCACCATGCTCCTCTGTCCATGGACTGTTCCAGGCAAGAGTCCTGGACTGGGTTGCCATTTCCTTCTCCAGAGGATCTTCCCAACCCAGGGCTCGAACCCAAGTCTCCCGCATTGTAAGCAAGACACTTTACTGTCTGAGCCACCAGGGAAGTCTTTGGCTGGGTACAAAATGGAACCAATAGAAAAGGTGATTCCTTGTCCCAGATAGAGCAGATTGAGGCACCAGCAAGCGGAGTGGATGAGCTGGCCTGACAGGATCCTTTTCAGCCGTGGGGTGATTCTCTTCCTTGGGCTTCAACTTCTCAGTGCTCCAAATCCCTTCTCTACGAAGGCCATGTACAAAGTCAGTACTGGGGTTTGACTGATCCTGGGTTTCTGATACTGCCTATGGTGTACATCAAAGAGCTCTTTCTATATATCAAGTAGTAAGCAAAGAGATACGAATGAACTGGAGGGGTCAACAGGGAGGGAGGCAAGGCTGGAGTCCTATGAGGACCAAAGGAAGGAAACAGGGCTTTATGCCCAGAGGAAAAAAGTTTTAGTGGGCACAGGTCATCCTCTTCTAATTTAAGATGCTGTGAGGAAGAGGGAATAGCCAAAATTCTGTTTGGCTTCAAAGAGTAGAAGAGAGGACCCAAGATTACCTGGGGGTTGGTTGTGCTTCCGAATAAGACAATTTTAATAGGTACAATAGCTAACCTGAGGATTTGTGAGGAAAAGTAAAAACTAGGTGTTTATCTTTTGATCCCTTGTTGCAGGTGGGCTTCCTGGGAGGCAGACTCAGAGATTAGCTGCAGGAGGTTACTAGGGAGTGTTCTTGGGATTGATAATTGTGGAAGGGAAGGAAACAGGATTGTGCAAAGGNATTGCCTCAGAAAATTGAAAAATAACATATAATCCAGTAATGCTGCTGGGTTCTGCACATGTATAATTACAGACAGAGAAGGACTATTGTGAGAGCAAAATCTTAGAAACAACCGAAATGCCCACTGACAGGAGAATAAAAAGTAAGGTATATGTACACAGTGGAATATTAGATAGAAGCAAACCCAAATGAACTATGAGCAGCTGTGTGGATAAGCCTGAGAAATTCAGTATTCACTGAGAAAAGTAAGTCTAGAATATTAACTACAGTATGGTGTCCTTTTTATAGAGTTAAAGGTAAAACTAAGCGATAGATGTTGGGAACACAGAGGTATGTGATGGCCTATAGATACGNTGGATAAGCCTGAGAAATTCAGTATTCACTGAGAAAAGTAAGTCTAGAATATTAACTACAGTATGGTGTCCTTTTTATAGAGTTAAAGGTAAAACTAAGCGATAGATGTTGGGAACACAGAGGTATGTGATGGCCTATAGATACCTAAAAACAAAAGAATGATCAGCAGTATAGTGGTTATTCTTGGGCGAAGGAGGCTAGGGGATGGGAAGAAAGAGGAACATACAGGTAACATATATTATGATACCAATTAATGTCAATACTGTAGTTTTTGTGTTGATTGTAGGTTTATGAGTGTCCACTATATTATTAATAAATTGAATAAATAAATTTTAAAATTTCAGAGGAAGCCATGTTTGAACTAGTGATGAGAGTATATCAAGAACCAGGGATTATGATTAATTCAAATTGTGCATCTGAGGTTCCAGAAAAGGAAGTGGAGCAGAAGAGACAGGAGGGAAAGAGAGCGGCCGTTGTTAGAGCGGCTCACGGAGAGGCCACAGGTGCTGTTTGCTGGGGGTGTGGTGCTCGCAATTTCCTATAAAAACATCCAGAAGCATATGGGACTGCTTGCTGAACTGTATAGCCATTCCCTTCCCCGTGTGGAGACCCCAGGACCCCAAAGACAACTTAGAGTCCATGTCCACCCACTCTTCAGATTAGTCTGTTGTCCTACAGTAAATGACCTGCCTGAGTGACATTTTAGCCATCTTTCTGATGGAGATATTTGATTGATTTGATTATTCCCGGTTGGTTCACAACAATGATGGAAAGATCCTTTAGAGATTTTTATGGGAAAGTACCTTGCTGCCAAGTGTTTAATTCTAGGTAATAGCTCTGCTTGTGTTGTGATCGGAAGTCTTCTACGGTAGGAATGTCTTAAAAGTGGAAGAAATGGGGAGTTTTCCAATACTGGAGGCATTTGAACAGAATTAAGAGGGCATTTGGGGAAAGTTACTGAGAAGATTTGAGCTAGATGACCTTTAAGATACTTTCTACCTCAGGCTATGCATTCAAGTTCAACTCTCTTCCTGAGGGCAATGTGAGCAGAGCGCCCTTTATTTAACTGAACTGCATTTTAGGCTCTACCCATGCCCCTACCCTCTAGGAGCAATTTTGTCATAAGTTAATAGTCTGTCCTGTTAACTTAGAAATATATAACACTAATTAGATATCTAGCATATGGGAATTTGAGCCTTGAAAATAAGAATTAAATAATCACAAGGCCAGAAACATTTTTATTAAGCTTTCCCCCTTCCCTGTAACCAAATCCCATATCCACAGAGATAAAGATGAAAAGAAAATATGGTTGGTATCCTTCATGTTTCCATATATTTCTTAAGATAACAAGTACCTTTAACTGATCTTAATAGCTAGAGAACTATTCACTCAGATAATTTTTTGCACATAGGCTTTATCTAGCATCTTGTTTGGATTCCAGGCTTCTCTGGATGAACTTGTGATTTGCTTGTCTGATCAGGGCACACTACTCATTAAAAATAAATGTGCAAAGAGCTTTGGAGATTGAAGTTTCATGTTTTATTTGTTGAAAAGAAAGAGGTCATGTCAACTAATCAACTTCAACATTCATAAATGCAATTCCCAAGCCTCTGTGTGCAGGGTTTAAAGGAGAGATTACAAAACCAACTTATTAACAAGTACTGAGGGAGATTCCTTGAATGTCTGGGTAAAGTTGGGTTCTGCTGAATACAGGCTGACCACCCAAGTAGCCCCACTATGCGGGCTTACTGGCCCATTTAGGATGGGTCCAATAGAATGATTGATTTTGGAATATTTTACTCTAAGAGTCAGAATAGTTTAGTTGCATTCATTTAAGTGTTCACTGTGTACAGTGGATATGGGAAGTGACTAGGGAAAACTGTGAATTTCTACTATCTTTTTTAGTATCTTTTTCTCCTTCAACATACTAAGTATGGGAAGGAAGCATGGGGTTTTGAATTAAAAACAAAAAAGAAAATGTGTTTCAGACTAGCTCTGTTTCATGACATCGATATGGTGTTAGTTGCTCAGTTGTGTCTGCCTCTTTGCAGTCCCATGTACTGCAACCCACCAGGCTCCTCTGTCCATGGAATTCTCCAGGCAAGAATACTGGAGTGGGTTGCCATTCCTACTCCAGGGGATCTTCCTGACCCAGGGGTAGAATCTAGGTCTCCTACATTGCAGGCAGATTCTTTACCATCCATGCCACCAGGGAAGACCCATGACATTGATAAGGTATTGATATTTTACAGCTTTGAGGTTTATTCATTTAAAAAATGAGAAGCATAATTCATCTTATAGGGTCGTGTGAGAGTGAAATGAAACCAGTTACGTATGCGTTTTGAATATACCTTGATGGGAAGAGCTGACTCATTTGAAAATACCCTGATGCTGGGAAAGATTGAGGGCAGGAGGAGAGGGGTTGGCAGAGGATGAGATAGTTGGATGGCATCACCGACTCAATGGACATGGGTTTGGGTAGACTCTGGCAGTTGGTGATGGACAAGGAGGCCTGGTGTATTGCAGTTCATGGGGCTGCAAAGAGTCAAATGCACATACCCGTACATGTCACACATACTCACCCATATACTATTCACAACTGTAGCATAAATTAAAAACACAGATAGAGAATGAAAGGAAAACAAAGGTGGAAACACAGTGAGGACAAATGAAAAATAAAATGAGTGGAATTTTTTAAAAAAGGAAATCTTGCCTATGGAATGCTTCACAGTGTCCATAATATAAAAAAGGAAGCAGTTGTCCAAAAGAACTGCCAAGTATCATTTTTTCCCAGACCAGTCAGGAAATTTTTTCATGTAAAAAAGGCAGATGTGATAATGCTAAAATCTTTGATAATGATCTTACAGTAAATCCAATGATGAGCTTCATAGGACTGTTTGTTGTTTCGGTTTTTGATGGCATTGCACTTAAGTAGACACTATCAGAAGGCCTCCTTGATGGCTCAACAGGTAAAGAATTCACCTGCAATGCAGAGACACAGGAAACTCAGGTTCGATCCCTGGGTCAGGAAGATACCCCGGAAAAGGTAATGGCAACCCACTCTAGTATTCTTGCCTGAAAAATCCCATGGACAGAGGAGCCTGGTGGGCTACAGTCGAAAGGGTCTAAAAGAATCGAACATGACTGAATGACTAAATACACAACACAAACACCATCAGAAAAACACAACGTGTAGAGATTGCACAGAATGTGTCTGTAGGTATCTTCCACTTTGATGACCTGGCTTGCCTGCCTGGGCGAATGGATAGCCTGCGTATGTTTCGAGCAGTCCTTCCTGAACCAGACAGTGTGTGTCAGTGAGCACACAACAGCAAAGTGCTGCAGAGCAGTGGACAGCTGGGTGCCTCTAACCCTCACCAGAAACCTAGCTTGTGTCCACACTTGTGGGCCCGTCATGATTACAAAGCAACTCCATAGACTTCTCTCTGATAAAGCTGGCTCATAGAAACTTAAAGGGTCACTCCTGTTAGAAATAGCTGCATTTTAATAAGCAATGCTGACATCCTAAACCCCTAACGTTCCAAAGGAATGGGTCTTTCATGGGAGTGCTTTGTTCACAATGAAAGGAGGGGTATGAGGAGGTATTTTTTTTTTCTAGCATTTTGTTATCAATATAAGTGATCATGACTCCGTGATATAAACGACTTCCCTAAGCAGAGATTCAAAGCGTAAATCTAATGAACATTTTTTCTTCCAATTTTTTTAAAAAAGCTATCCATTTTACAAGGCAAAGACTTTCATTGACTGCATCTTCCAAGACAATTGTTGCTTACATTAGGAAGCTTGTTCCTAACATGTCCTTAATGATTCCAGGGTGATTTGCTCTGAATCATCTTACTCTGTTCCCAAGAGCAACATGCCATTCACAGCAAGATCTGATGGGAACAATTTATTTTCAAAATGACTTTTCTTTCTGTAAAAAGCTCTTATCATCCATTTTATTTAAAAGTTTCTTCTAATTAAAACTCATTACTAAAAAATTCAGTTTCAATCTTTATGCCATTAGGTAGGAAAACGCTCTGAAAATCAACTAGCTTTCAGGGTCACAAAAGAAAATGAATTCATCAAATTGGGAGTTGCTTTGGAAAGAGCTTGCTACCTGGAAAGTTGATCAATACTTTCTGTGTATCAATTCATAATGTATAATAATCAGTCAAAAGTGGAGGCTGTGTGTGGAAAGGGCCACCATAAGCAAGATGACTTCTTTTAGCCTCTACACTCACAACTCACAAGGTCTTCAGGTAATGGAAGACACAATTACTCACCTGGCACTCAACAAACCCTTCTCATTAAAAAAAGCCCAGGATGATTTAGTTTAGACTAATAGAGTCTATGTATTTAGCTGGAGTTTCTCAACATGAACAGTGGCAAAAAATTTACCATAAATTGGCTCTATATATCATTCTGGGTTTCCCAGGTGACCTAGGGGTAAAGAATCCACCTGCCAAAGCAGGAGACTCAAGAGACTCAGGTTGGATCCCTGGGTCGGGAAGATCCCCTGGAGGAAGAAATGGCAACCCACTCCAGTATTCTTGCCTGGAAAATTCCATGGATATAGGAGCCTGGCGGGCTATAGTCCATGGGGTTACAGAGAATCAGACACAACTGAGCATGCACGTGCCCACACACACACACACACATCCTTCTAGAAAAAAAAAAGTTCCTTCCTTCCTTTCTTTCGTTTAAATGAAAGTATAATTGATTAAAGAAGAGTTTCTTGGGGGCTGAAGCAGCATCTCTTTCAACGAGGAGTGTTGTTTTTAACCAATTTGTTTTTGTCCATTTTATCTGAAGAAGTCATTATTCACAAAGAGAAGATGGGCATCACGTTTTGAAAAGCTGCAAAACAATTGAGTAGAAACATTCACTCAGAGATCAATCGAACTCTTTCTGACCAGTTTCCTGGAGGCTTGGTGGGTGCAGAATGAATCCAGAAAGGGAGTGAGGTTGAGGCTGGTGATCAAACTGATGGTCATGTGGGAAAAGGGTATATCAGCTGGGTTCTAATCAGGAGACAGAAATCACACAGTGATGTAAGCAGGGGAGATAGAATGTAAAGAATTATTGAGCTGTGATAGCATAACCATAAAGATGTAAAGATAACTCTAAAGGGTATCATAGGGCTTAGAGAGAGTATCCAGGGAAGCAAACACTTGGGAGGGTACCCTGCCTAAGCCTGAGGCTCAGAAGGTAAAGCTGAAGCCCATAGGAGGATTTTGCTGAGTTGCCAGTTCTAGAGCTCATCCTTAAGCACCAGGCAAGTAGGAAATATCCTTCTGGGGTGCAGATAATTTGGGCAGGTGTACAGCAGGTTGGACAGATGCAGACAGAGTTGAGGTACCACTGTGTGTAAGGCCTGGATTGCTGGGTGTCTGCACTGGGAAGGCCATGGAAAGGTGGTCACCAGGCCCAGGAAGGGCTGCAAAGTCCTTAAGGGTCTGCAGACATGCAGCTGTGGCAGACACCAGCAGTCGTCCCCGCACACATGTCCCATTAACAGACTGGGCAGTGGGAACACAGAGAGTAAAGCCCATGCAACTCGATACCAGAAAAACAGACAAAAGTGGGCAGGAGATCCAAACAGACATTTCTTCAAAGAAGATGCACAGATGGCTAATAAACCCATGTAAAAATGCTCAACATCGCTCAGTATCAGAGCAATGCAAATCAAAACTAGAATGAGGTGTCACTTCTCACTGGTCAGAATGGCCATCATCAAAAAATCTACAAACAATAAATGCTGGAGAGGGTGTGGAGAAAAAGGAATTCTCTTGCCCTGTTGGTGGNACAGATGGCTAATAAACCCATGTAAAAATGCTCAACATCGCTCAGTATCAGAGCAATGCAAATCAAAACTAGAATGAGGTGTCACTTCTCACTGGTCAGAATGGCCATCATCAAAAAATCTACAAACAATAAATGCTGGAGAGGGTGTGGAGAAAAAGGAATTCTCTTGCCCTGTTGGTGGGAATGTTAATTGATACAGCCTCTATGGAAGACAATATGGAGATTCCTTAAAACTAGGAATAAAACTACCATATTCCCCAACAGTCCCACTACTGGGCATATACCCTGAGAAAGCCATAATTGAAAAGGACACATGTATCCCAGTGTTCGTTGCAGTGCTATTTACAGTGCTATTTACAGTAGCTAGGACATGGAAGCAACCTAGATGTCCATCAACAAATGAATGGGTAAAGAAGCTGTGCTACATATATACAATGGAATATTAGCCATAGAAAGAAGCTCATTTGAGTAAGTTCTAATAAGGTGGATGAACCTAGAGCCTATTATACAGAGTGAAGTAAATCAGAAAGAGAAATACAAGTACCATATACAATGCATAAATATGTAATCTAGAAAGATGGTACTGATGAACCATTGCAGGAAAGCCGTGGCGATGCAGACATAGAGAACAGACTTGTAGACATGGGCAGGGAAGCGAGAGGACGGGATGAGTGGAGAGAGGAGCGTGGAAACATACACTATCACACGTAAAATGGATAGCCAGTGGGAATTTGCTGTATGACTCAGGGAGCTCAAACTGGGGCTCTGAGACAACTTAGAAGGCTGGGATGGGGTGGGAGGTAGAAGGGAGGGCTAAGAGGGAGGGGACATATGTATACCTGTGGCTGATTCATGTTGATGTGTGGCAGAAACCAGCACAATATTGTAAAGCAATGATCCTTAAAAATGAATAAAAAAACAAACTCACAGAAAAAGAGATCATAATTAGGGTGTGGGGGAAATAGGATGAAGGCAGCATAAAGTACAAAATCCCAGTTATAAGAAAAAAAATGTGTATATGTGTGTGTGCTTAGTCATTCGTGTCTGACTCTCTGTGGCCCCCATTGACTGTGGCCTGCTGGGCTCCTCTGACCATGGGATTTTCTTGGCTAGGAATGCTGGAGAGGGTTGCCATTTACTACTCCAGGGGATATAATATATAATATGATAAATATAGTTAACACTGATGTATGTTATATATGAAAGTTGTTAAGAGAGTAAACCTAAGAGTTCTCATCATAAGAAAATGTGTTTTTTTTTTTCATTTTGTATCTCTGTGAGATCGATGTTCACTAAACTTACTGTGCTAATTATTTCATGATGTCCATAAGTAAAGGCATTATGCTGTACACCTTTTAAAGTGCTGTACAACAAGTATATCTCAATAAAACTGGACAAGAAAAGAGAAACGTTTTAAAAAAACGCCCAAGAAACAAAATGTTACTCAGTAGTGTCTGACTCTTTGTGACCCCAGGGACTGTAGCCCTCCAGGCTCCTCCATCCATGAGATTTTCCAGGAAAGAAAAAACCCACTGGAGTGGGTTGCCATGCCCTTTTCCAGGAGATCTTCCTTACCCAGGCAGACTCTTTACCATTTGAGCCACCAGAGAAGTCCCTGAAAAGACAAAGGGGCAGTAGCCAAATCCGGGAAGAGAACCCGCCTTTCTCCAGCGGTGTCCCTGTAGCGCCCTCTACTGACAAAACTTATAGCACATTCAATGTTGGGGTCCAGTCCATTATGGCAGTTCAGTTCAGTCCCNTGCCTTTAGTAAGTCTAAAACATCTCGTGACTCTCACGGTTGGGAGGCTGTAAACAATCACATGTGGCCAGACGAACCTATACCTTAAGGCTAGATAATCTTCAGAGGAGTTCGTAAGCTGAAACACTCTTGTCATGCCCAGGAATTTTTATTAACTGGAGCTGTGGGTTAACTCCTTTTCCAAGAGAAATGGTTATGGGAGAGAGTCCCCCATAAAGTCAGAAGTATAGGTGAGAGCATAAAACAGACTTTGGTTTTGGGGGTAGATGCTCGGGAACAGGGGATTTTCTGAGGCTTGATCACACCTTTGCGTATGCCAAGCCTCCTTCCTCATGACCTTTGCCACGGGCAGAGTTCCTCACACTGGCCCCCGGCAGCAACCCACTCCAGTGTTCTTGCCTGGAGAACCCCAGGCACGGGGGAGCCTGATGGGCTGCCATCTATGGGGTCGCACAGAGTCGGACACGACTGAAGTGACTTGGCGGCAGCAGCAGCAGCAGCAGCAGCATTAGGTACTGAAGAGCTCATTTGTAGTGAAGCGGTAATACACTGATAACCTACAGAGCCACTTAAAAAGTAGTAAGAAAGTAGGGAGGGGGAGTGAGCCAGCAGTCCCACCCACCAAATGCGGAGGTTTGTAGAACCTGGTCTGTGTGGATATGATAGGCTAGACAAAAATGATGCTCTGCTTCAGCAAAATGATGCCACCAATCCATACATTTAACTATTTGCTTACCAAATAATTAATTTTATTCCTGATAGCATAAGTGAGTAGGTTCCACCCTGTGTCTGGCCATTGCAAAAAACAAACAAAAAAAAAGAATCAATCAATCACATCATCTAAGTCAGGGAAGAAATCAGATTGGTAGCTTAGGGGTCGGGTATAAGGAGCAATGGGTTTATCTTCAGTTTTCAGACGGTTGACGGTGAATCCACCAGCTAATCTTCGGCAGCCTGTAAATAGGCCCCAGCACTTTGAGAGGGCTGTAAGGGAGGTGGAAGGGGACACAGAGACGACTCTGACAATTATACTGGAACAGTCTAAGAATTAAAAATAGTAGCTTTTAACACCCCCTCCTTGTCTTCCCATTACCATGGCAACATGGGACGGCTCCACATGTAGCCCATTTGTAGACTTTCCTTGACATTTGCCTTAACCCATTTTCAACCTAGATGGCAATGCTCCAGGAGGAGGCAGTGGGCAAGGTGGGGGTGGCCTATACCTGGTCCTCACATTTCCTGGGAATTTCAGGACCCCGTCCCCTCTTTGGTGCATGGATTCAGGCTCCAGGTCTCCAGAGGCTCTCTCTGCTCCCCAGGAGCACTCATAGCTTCATGTTTACTGTGCCATCAAGATATAAGTAGAAATGCATTATTTAATTTTAAACTAAAATTTTTATTTATTCATTATTAAATTAATTTAAATTTAATTTTTAATTTTTTAAATTAAAATAAATAGAAAAGGCCACCACGGGGGCTAATCCTGAGAACATGTGGGAAAATGCATTTGCTTAGGCAGCTGTGTGACTGCCCTTGGTTAGGAGCAGAGAAACAGCTAAATATGTCTTTCATTGATCACAACAGGCTACAAATAATTTGTTGAAAAAATAGTGCATCTCATGGGTCTTTTCAGTTTTACAGATAGAAAAATTCATCCAAAAATTTTTAAACTGTGTTTGGTTTCAGTGACTTACTTTGGATCTATAAAGCAATGGCACAAAGATGTGATCATTATTTGCTTAATCAACTTTAGGTAAATAATTTCAAATTACTAAATTATATGTGTATATATATCTATAGCTATATATCTTGCATATCTGACTACCCAAATAATTTCTGACTTTTCATAAAGCCTTACAACATGAAGCAGGTATGACCTGAATGAATAAAAATGTTATTAAAATTTGGTTTTACCAGAGCTTATTTACAAGGAATGGTTGAGAATTTTAAAAGAACTGCATTATCCATCCATTAACAGTTACCAACAGGATGTAGATAGTGTGTGTGTGTGTGCGTGAGAGAGAGAGATCTTTAAAAATTACTTTTGCAGTGACATTCTGTTGAATGACAGAGTGACCTGACGGATAACAGGACTCATTGGGGACATTGGAGTTTTTCCTAAGTGAATTACGGTTAGAAGATAATCATGTTTGGAAGACTTTTCTGTTTTCAAATTTTATTAAGCCCAGTGGGGTCTCCCAGAATTACTTGTCTGGAATCATCAGTGAATAAGAATAAGTGGTAATTTATTCTGCATATTTCCCTCCTGAATCAAAAGGGTGACTTGTAGGAAAGGGTGATGTGGAACCTCTGAGCATGCGAGGGGCCAGTGGAGACCCAGTTGGAGAAGTCAGGAGACTTGAGAGCAAGGTTGGTGGGGCAAGTTTGAATTGTCACAGTTCTACATAGCAGGCCACCTTCGTGACTTAAAATACCTGTGGGAGGAAGTGAAAAGCAGGAATTGTCATTTCCATTTAATCGATAAGGAAAAATTGAGAAAGGTCAAAGGATTTATATGCCCAGGGCCACACAATTGATGTGTAACAGAGCTGGGATTGAAAACCCAGTCTTCTAACTACAAATGTTGTATTCTTTCTACTTCATTACACTGACTCATATCCACCGAGTTCCTTCTCAAGTTCTAATTTAAAAAAAAATCCATGAGACAAATGCAAGGGAGTTAACAGTGGATGGGTGGTGTACTTCATTTTCTAAGGATAAATGTCTTCCTTTGTTGCTAAATAATAGTAATAGACTCTAAATATTACCATGAAAATGTTTATACAAATGCCTGAAGAGTTCTTTATAAATTGGAGCTAAATGAAATAGATTAAATCTTAATAAGGAGGGCATTTGATCAGGCCTCATAGCTAAATAAGGTTTGGAAGTATTTTTAAGGACTTGTTAAGTAAATAAGAGAGATTTTGTCTTATTCTAGTAAGTCTAAGTGCTATGTCAAAATGTAACCAAAATTGTTCCTGGAAAATAAAATTTCCATGTCATGTACATGTGATGTATTTTGGGCTCTCATGGGATGGAGCAGGAATGGTGAAATAGAAAAGCATTTTAAAATTCTTTTTAGCTTCTTTCTTGCAAAGAAACAAAAGCTGGCAGCTTTAAGAGTGGGGCCAGGGAACAAAGTCCTGGGTACAAAGGAAATTGCTGATTTGGATTGTAACTGGAAATGATTCATCACTTTACTAGCTAGTGATTTTTCAGCAACCTGGTTGAAAGTGTATAGTCATACTGGGTGAGCAGAAAACTCAAAGCCCTGGTCCTAATAACACCTCCAACCAATAACCACACAGAACAAAGTACTTTTCTTAGTGTTTCCTATACATCAGACTGTTCAATCACTTTACACAGAGGAACCCATTTAAGACTCCAGATCAACCCCAGAGGGGAGTTAATAGTATTTCCCCCATTCTATACAGGTTGAATCTTAGAACTGGCCTATGATTTCATTTTCTGATATAAACGGACCTGTGACTTTATAGTTGATTCAATTTTTAAAATTTCATAGTCTTAACAACTAGTCTCCAAGAATGTGGCAAAAAGATGTGTTTTCTACTTTAAAAGCTAATTTTAAAATATAAATGAATTTGATGAATTTCCTACCAGGGAGTAGAAGAATGATTATTGAATCTTAGGAAGGTGGTAAATTCTTTTCTAGAGGTCATTTCTTTACAAAAGCCAAGATTTGGGGAGAGAGTAGGAAAAATCATGGGACTGAATCACCATCCCGTCTACGTTTCTTTAAAGACGTGTTGTTCTTTGATTCATAATGTTCTGCTCAGGATTAAAATCTAGAGTGAAAGCTGCTTCCATTTTGCTGTCGTAAGTCTACTCTGAGCTCTTTTCTTGATAACCTCACGTAGGATAAGAGTTTGAGAATTGAGGCTGGTTGGGAGAAGAGTTTGGTCAAAGAGATCTGAATGCAGTCTTGAGTGAGGGCCACCTGGGAATCTAATCATCACAGTCTGAAACAGCAAGTTCAGAGCAGAGAGGCAGCAAGGTTGGGATGCTCCCACAAGCCTGTGAGCCGCCACGAAGTCAGGCAAACCAAGTCAGCTGGTTCAAACTGACAAAGAAGTAGGGTGGAGAAATTCTTTGGAGTAACATAAGGGAAGGTATGAAATACTATCAGCATTCCTGTAACTTCACTCGAGGACAAGGAAGGATTAGTCATGGGGACTCAGGTGGCCCAACATATATAGACACAAACTTACAGAAACAAAGGTGTCTCAAGTGAGTTCCTTGTAATAAACATGCTCAACTTCCATGAACTATTACTGCTTTTTATTTTTGGAATCACCATATTCATCCTAAAATAGAACAATTGCATAATTTTTTTAAAAGTTGAAATGACTTAAACTTGTTCTGACATGGCTTCTGAGAATTTCAACGTACCTTCCTATATATCTTGAGACAGACACCCTATAGGTTGTCTTAAAGCAATAGTTTTCTATCTGTGTTTTGGGCATGGTAAACCCCAAACATTGTGAAGAATATCACTATTAGAAACAGTTTAATACTCTGTGTGAAGTGAGTTGAAGGATTACAGATAATACCTTCTTTCACCACCTCTAACACCCTCTGAGGCCCCTGGGGTACCTCCTAAGGGAAATAAGTTTGAAAATTATTTCCTTGAAGAAAAAAAAAAAAACCTATTTGTTGATAGCCTCTGGAAAAAAAGTCTGAAAAGTCATCTGTTACCTTGCCCTTAAAAATTATAGAAAATTGTCTTACATTTCATATACCCAAAGGTATAATACATGCATAATTATGGATGAACTGTCTTTGCATAAATTTTAAACTATTAAAGCAATTAATGATTAATGAGTAGATTAGGGATGATGCTTAGTCTCTTCTGGAATCTCAAACCATTCAGCCCCTCCTGAGAACAGCTGATCAAAAGGACATTCCAGAAGTGTCTGGTTGAGGGTGGAGGACAGTCAGGAGGAAGGATTTCTGGTGACAGTGAATTTATTGTAAGTTCACATATGTAACATTCAGTCAGTCTAGTCGCTCAGTTGTGTCCGACTCTTTGCGATCCCATGAATCCCAGCACGCCAGGCCTCTCTGTCCATCACCAACTCCCGGAGTTCACTCAAACTCCTGTCCATCGAGTCGGTGATGCCATCCAGCCATCTCATCCTCTGTCGTCCCCTTCTCCTCCTGCCCCCAACCCTCCCAGCATCAGNATCAGTTTTCCATGTTTAAGATCAAAACTTCTGTTTTGCTATGGTTGTTATAATTGAATGCAATTACTACAGAAGACATTATTTTTTTTTAATTTATTTTTCCAACTGTACTGAGGTCTAATTGATAAATAATTGCATATATTTGAGATATACTTTGTGATGTTTTGAAATTTGATACATTGTGAAATGATTGCCACAACCAAGCTAATTAATGTATGTTATAAAATTAATATATGCTATATAGTTAATTTATGTTATATAGTTACCTTTATCTTTGGTGAGAGGACATTATGTTTTAAATGAATTTCTCAAGCTGAAGTTTGCAAGGCACTTTTTGTTTTCCTTTAAGTAGAGCCTATTTATTTCTCAATATTAACAAATAAAAGGAGTGGTCAGAGAGGAAGCTGGCTGAGGGCANTTAATATATGCTATATAGTTAATTTATGTTATATAGTTACCTTTATCTTTGGTGAGAGGACATTATGTTTTAAATGAATTTCTCAAGCTGAAGTTTGCAAGGCACTTTTTGTTTTCCTTTAAGTAGAGCCTATTTATTTCTCAATATTAACAAATAAAAGGAGTGGTCAGAGAGGAAGCTGGCTGAGGGCAGGAACGGCACTCTTCCACCTCACCACTTGCCTGTTCTGATATGAGCTGGATCTCATGTGACGCGGAGCCTATTTGCTAGCTCATCGTTAGCCATTACATGTACATATACATTTGTTTGAGGTTTATAGAACACAAAAAAGATTGTTCACCTGTCTTTCTGCCCATTTAAACTGCCTTTCTGCATTGCACTCTCTTTCCCCCTCATGGAGCAAATATGCCGTGAGCTACTTTTAAAATCAATTATTCAGGGTCTTGGAGGCTGGAAGACGGGGCAGAAGTTCCCTGGAGTATTCCGAAGTAAACATCACATTATAAATGAAGAGCTCTTTATAAATAGGCCGAAGGGATGGGGAATAGAAATATAAGTGGACGGGCTAGATTCCAACCCCCACCTAACCTCCAGGAAAACTTTTTTCACCAGCATCAACCTGAGCACACCTGCTGGGAGAGTGCTTGGGAATCCTTGAGGGCGATGCCCCTGCCTCTGAGTGAAGTGAAAAGAGTCTCTGATGCGTGCTGCATGTGAGTGTTGGGAAAGAATCTGCTTCTCCAGGCCTTGTTACTCCCTCTGAGCATCATCGGCTAGGAAAGAAGACATGCTCCTCTGCCGAGTTTGCACAGAGGGGATGGCGGGCCAGAGTAGGAGGGAAAGGTGGGCTGGGTGGCCTCTGTCTAACAGGAGGCCCCCTCCAGGCTGCCTTCCCAAGGCCTGATTTCTAGCCCTCCCATGGCCTGTCTGGGGCAGAGGGCCTTAGCAGCTGCCTGAAGGAAAGTTTAGACAAGCAGAAGAGCAGGAGATGGTCTGAAGGGATGAAAGCTTGACACAAGATTTTGTTTGGAATGGAAAGATATACAAGGTTATGGTTAGATTCCTCATTACTCTGTTTTCAAAGCAGGAGGCACCTCCTATGGATCAGGCCTCCAAAAGGGCCTTCTAGGGGCTATGGGCCATTTTTGTTTTCTCTTTAGAAAATAGTTAGGTGTAGACGCCACCTTGAAAATATCTTCTTACTGGACCTCTCAGAGTAGCAAGGATTGACCAGGTCTTGGCTGAGGAACGACAGGTTACATAATCTTTTACCAGGTACTAGAAAATCCATCTTAAACACAATTGCAAAAAACCCCATAAGGTTTAATTAAAATATAATACGTACACACATGCCTATACAGTTTTACACGGCATGATCTTTTCATCATGTGTGTTATGTTTTCATTAATCAGTGGGCACAAAGTTTCAGTTAAGGAAGGTAAGTTCTAAAGGTCTACTGTACAGGATGACTGTCATCACAAAGAATACAACAAAAGGCTGTGAAGATGTAGAGAAAAGGGAAGCCTTGGACATTGCTGGTGGGAATAGAAATTGGTGCAGCCACTATGGAAAACAGTACGGAAGTTTCTCAAAAGACTAAAAATAGAACTACCACATGACCAAGCAATTTCACTACTGGGTATATATTCAAAAAAGCCAAAAAACACCACATAATTTGAAAAAATGTATGCATCCCCATGTTCACAGCAGCATCACTGATAACTGCCAAGATATGAAGGCAAACTAAGTGTCCATTAATAGATGAACAGATTAAGAAGATGTAAGATTTATATATGCGTGTGTGTGGATATATATATATATATATATATATATATATATTTATAACACAATGGAATACTATTCAGCAGTTAAAAAGAGGGAAAGTACCTGTAGTCATAATAATGTTTTGTACACTTAAATATTTATTGAGAGAGGAGATATCATGTTAACTGTCCTTACCATACAAAAACAAAATTAAAAATACATTTAATAAAAAGTAAATTTTCTCCTCTACCAGATCGTCATGCTTTCTCTTCAGAGGCAACCAATTTGTCCTGCTAAATATTTTTCTATGCATCAACAATATCATAGATGCCTCAGTGTATACATATATGTTATTTTAGGTGCATGGAAGGCTATCATACCCAATATTTGAGATCTTGCTTTACTCGTTTACATATGTAAGAGATCTCTTCATGCCTACACAGAACCATCTAACTCATTTTTCAAAGGAGCTGTCCTCTTTATACTGTGGGTACTTCAGTGAACATCTCATACATACATCTCTTATCAAGTGTGCAAATTTATCTGCCAGATTTATTTGTAGCAACAGAACTTTCAGGTCAAAGGTATATGCATTATTTATCATAGATATTGACAAACTGCCCTCTAAGGACACCATGTCGATTTACATTCTCTGCCTCTCCGCACTCCTACCAGTGTTGCACATTTTCAAACTTTCTGATCTTTGTAAAATGTGTAAGTAAACAAATGCATCTCAAGTGACTTTCCTGTTTCCAGTCTTGTTCCCTTCAGTTCACTAAACACCCTGCAGCTTGCATGATGTTTCTCAAACGTGGATCTAATCCTGTAACTCAGCTCAGGACAAAACCCTTCCATGACTCCTCATTGTCTTTGGAATAAAGTTCTGTTTCCTGGACTGGCTCACAAAATCCTTAGCATCTGGGCCGGTGCTCGGGGGCACCATCACTCAGCCACACTAGACTACTCTGCGGTTCTTTTCTGGTAAACCTCTCACCAACAAAATGAATTCGGAAGAACTGAAGGTCCCAAAGGACTATGTTGAACAGGTTATAATGAGCCAAGCTTTGCAGAGCCCAACAGCAGCTGAGAACTGAACTGGTCCCGTGGGCTGTCCCCAGGTCCCTCCTGCCCCTTTTTATTGTTGTTGTTATCATTTCCTAGCTCTATGGTTTGAATTTTATTTTCACTGCACTGAATCCCATAGGAATGGATTCAGTTCTAAGGAATTACCAGTGAAAAATTCATCTGTGATGGAGACCAAGAAAAATAATTAATAAAACACAAAGAGCCAAAAAAAAAAAAAAAGGTTCCTAGCCCCTTCACTAAAAGTGTAGCTTCACCCTTGCCTGCTTCCTGTTGACTTTGAATAAGAAGATTGCTCAGCCACCTACTTCCCCTTTAGTGAGGCTCCACAGAGACGAGGGGGAGGGAGGTCTAATGAGATGGCGCCTATGAAAGCCCAGTACATGTACTTGCATAGAAGTTTCCTGCTGCTTTGATTATTGTGATGAGCTTGGAAGAAGTCAGGGGTATTCAGGTTTTATAAAGTAGAAAGATGTAATTCTCTTGTGTATTAGGAGTCAAGCCATTCAAAGTATACACTATGTGGGGTGGTCTAAGCAGAAAGAACAACTCAAAGGAGTTGTCTCCGTGGTGGTGGGGTAGGGGGTGGGGGTGGTCCTTAAAGACAACGGTTGTCCAGGGCTTGGCATCAAGTGGCTCGAAGGAGGCACCTTAGAAAGAAAGGGAGGATTTCCACACAGGATGGGTGGAGGGGAAGGGAGGGGCGCCGCTTGGTGGGAAACAAAACAAACAGATTCGGTACAATTTGCACAGTAAAAGGAAGAACAGAGGATCTACTGTGCCAGTTAGAGGACAAACAAAGCGTGCACCCTGGCAAACTGGCACATGGAATGAATCGGATGAGAAACAGGCCATCAGGAAGGACTGTTAGTGAAAAGAATCACAAGTGTAGCCAGACTCCAGCTTCCGGGGTTCTAGGATTCTCCAGCTTTGGTTAAGGTGGATGAAAACTACCTCCCAGCTATGCTCACAGTCATGTCTGCAAAAATAGAATTGGGGCGATGGGAAAAACCTGAAGGGAGATAAACCGCTGCTCATACTCTGTCCACTCATTACGTGCTGTTTCAGTTCAGCTCCACCCTGTGGAAAGCCACCACCTTGGAGAAAGATGCAGGTGTTTATCACTCAATCAATCATTAAAGTGCTCTCACACAGGAACCATCTGCTAACAAGATGCATTTGAAGCGACGGTAGGAGACAACCGACTATTAAATCGTGGAATGAAGTGAACTTCAAGCTCATTTTCAAGGTGTCAGGAGAATAAGCAAAACAGAATTCCTCTAAAGACGTTAGCAGTACCTCTCTCTCCTGCTTTGCGATATTTATTAAAATCTAGTGAAACACGCTATATTTTAAATGGATAACCAACAAGGACCTACTGTGTTGCACAGAGAACTCTGCTCAGCGTTATGTGGCAGCCTGGATGGAGGTGAGTTTGGGGGAGAGTGGAGACACGTGTATTTATGCCGAGTCCCTTCGCTCTCCACCTGAAACCATCACAACGTTGTTAATCGGCTGTACTCCAATATGAAATAAAAAGTTAAAAAAAAAAAAAAAAACTAGTGAGACAATTTTGCACGGCTATAGATTTTCCAATCAAATTCCCCCTGGGTTATTATTCAGATAGACTCAGGGAGAGAATCCTACTGATGATAATGACCATGATAATAAAGGTAATTTTCATCATCTGCATAGGCCATTATGGTTCATATACCGCTTTCACGTACATGGTCATATTTAATCTCCATGAGAACACTCAGCTATTATGTATCCCTGTTTTATAGATGAGAAGGTTGGCCCAGGTTCACGCTGCCAGAATTAGTAGATGGTAGAGGTCAGAAGAACAGAACTGTTAGGTATGTGCTAGACTGTATCTTTCATCCTCCTCGGTTTCCTCTGCCCTATGGGAAAGAACACTGAGCCCGGGCAGTGACCCTCATTCTCTCTCCATACAGAGTGCCACTGACTTATAGTTCCCACGTGTCAGAACTTCTTTAAGACCCACGGAGATTGGAAGATAAAGACATGGCTCACCCAGGTATAGGGAGAGCTGAGCAACCAAGGGCCTCGTCACCAGCCTCAGTAAGCCAGAGTGAAAAAGGACCTGTGGACTGCAAAGGTCGGCTTCCCAGGAGCTGGGCCCTTGTTCTCAGTGCAGAGTTACGTGCCAGCTCTGTGTCCTGTGCTTCCTTCAGCAACCCCCTCCTTGCCTGTTGCCAGAACACAAAACCCTTTGAACCTAAGTTGTCGAAGTATCCATCGGGATGTTCTGGAAGATGTTAAGAGGCACATCTGAGATGTGGACGGGGTGATGGAAGCATTCTGTGATCAGATGAGCTTGGGAAATGCTCCTGAACATTTACATGCACGTTAGTTATATTAAAGTTTCTGGGAAATTCCACAGTAAAGAACTACTTAATTTTTATTTATTTCTGTGATTCTGAACCTCTTTTCTTTCTTCTAATCCCTACTAATGTCTAGTGGAGTATTTCTTTACCCATTACTGAGTTGTGTAATTATGCAACACTCCAATACATACCAGAGCACAGAATGTTCTGGAAATGTAGAGCTCTCTTTATACAACTCAGAATGCAGCTT
>SJYA01002928.1:33692-78021 GCA_006410615.1 Neotragus moschatus
AAAAAAAAAAAAAAAAACTAGTGAGACAATTTTGCACGGCTATAGATTTTCCAATCAAATTCCCCCTGGGTTATTATTCAGATAGACTCAGGGAGAGAATCCTACTGATGATAATGACCATGATAATAAAGGTAATTTTCATCATCTGCATAGGCCATTATGGTTCATATACCGCTTTCACGTACATGGTCATATTTAATCTCCATGAGAACACTCAGCTATTATGTATCCCTGTTTTATAGATGAGAAGGTTGGCCCAGGTTCACGCTGCCAGAATTAGTAGATGGTAGAGGTCAGAAGAACAGAACTGTTAGGTATGTGCTAGACTGTATCTTTCATCCTCCTCGGTTTCCTCTGCCCTATGGGAAAGAACACTGAGCCCGGGCAGTGACCCTCATTCTCTCTCCATACAGAGTGCCACTGACTTATAGTTCCCACGTGTCAGAACTTCTTTAAGACCCACGGAGATTGGAAGATAAAGACATGGCTCACCCAGGTATAGGGAGAGCTGAGCAACCAAGGGCCTCGTCACCAGCCTCAGTAAGCCAGAGTGAAAAAGGACCTGTGGACTGCAAAGGTCGGCTTCCCAGGAGCTGGGCCCTTGTTCTCAGTGCAGAGTTACGTGCCAGCTCTGTGTCCTGTGCTTCCTTCAGCAACCCCCTCCTTGCCTGTTGCCAGAACACAAAACCCTTTGAACCTAAGTTGTCGAAGTATCCATCAGGATGTTCTGGAAGATGTTAAGAGGCACATCTGAGATGTGGACGGGGTGATGGAAGCATTCTGTGATCAGATGAGCTTGGGAAATGCTCCTGAACATTTACATGCACGTTAGTTATATTAAAGTTTCTGGGAAATTCCACAGTAAAGAACTACTTAATTTTTATTTATTTCTGTGATTCTGAACCTCTTTTCTTTCTTCTAATCCCTACTAATGTCTAGTGGAGTATTTCTTTACCCATTACTGAGTTGTGTAATTATGCAACACTCCAATACATACCAGAGCACAGAATGTTCTGGAAATGTAGAGCTCTCTTTATACAACTCAGAATGCAGCTTGTAATTGTTGAAAATTTCGAGGGATTTTGTACATCTGTAGAGGGCAAGGGATGGGAGCCTGGTGGGCCGCCATCTATGGGGTCGCACAGCATTGAACACGACTGACATGACTTAGGAGGAGGAGGAGAGGGCAAGGTGTACTATGCATACAAAAGAATGAAACTATGATCAATTAAACAACCTGTTCATTTGATAATGTTATAGATCAATGGTTCTCACATTTTGTTGCAATTAGAATCACCAGAGGAACCTTAAAAGCTCTGATGACCAGGCTGTTGTTGTTTAGTAGCTCAGTAGTGTCTGACTCTTTGCAACCCCATGGACTGTAGCCCGCCAGGCTTATCTGTCCATGGGATTTCCCAGGCAAAAATACTGGAGTGGGTTGCCATTTCCTTCTCCAGGGGATCTTCCCACCACAGGGATCAAACTGCGCCTCCTGCATTGGCAGGCGGATTCTTTACTGCTGAGCCACCAGAGAAGTGGTGAGGCTCTACCCAGACCCATTAAGTCAGAAGCTGTAGGGGTGTAACCAAGGCATTAGTATCTACAAAGTGTTCCGGGTGATTTCAGTGTACAGACAAAGTTGGGAACCAGAAGAAGAAATGATTATCCTAAAGCAAAGGCTGGATATAGGGCTGACAAGAGCTTCTGGGCACTTAAACGGGCCACTGGAAAACTGTCCATGAGTTTATGAAACGTCTCCCCTCCCGGAAAGAATAAGGCAAGTGCTACAGTCTTGGCTTATCATGCTACAGTTTGAATCAGTAAACATGTGTTCCTAATACGCCTGGTTGGTTTAATTACACACAAATATGTGTGGTTTATTTTATATTGCAGAAAGCTGCAGATGTGAAGTTTTAATTATCACATCATATGGCAATTTAGTTCAAGATGGATAGTTCAAATACAGGTTGTAAGGAAAGACACTGAAGAGTAGGCTTGGAAAATGAGATTTGGGAGTTGTGTGATACAATTGGCTTCTGAACCCACTATTGAATTCAGAATACTGAATGCTCTGTGGGAAATACCTCCCTTCTAAAACTACTTGCCTAAATGCATAGATCATGAACGCACTCTAATAGTGGTTGAGAGCTAAAACTCAGGGTTTTTTTGATCATTCCAGAGAGTCATGAGGAAAGAGGAGACACTTAGGAAGGGATGGGGGTCAAGAAATTTTTAGAGCATAGAACTCTCAAGAAACGGTAGACTTTAGTGAGGTCATATAGTGCGTTTTGAGTGGTCAGGAATAAAATAAAAATAATAGTAGACAGACTTTCCTACAGGTCAGTTTGTACTGTACACATGTAAGGTGTTTCTCCATTTAACTCTCGCTTACTAGGGAGGTACTGTGACTATGCCCTTTTCCTGATGAGGAACCTGGGGAGGCTGAAAGAGTTGATGCTTCCCAGCTGCTCGGCACCAGAGCTGGCACACGGCAGCACCTAGTGACGGCAGCTCCTGATTTTCAGATGGTCAAATCATAGAATGTTAAGAGTTGAAAGAGGCTTTAGAGACCATTAGTGGGACTCATTTTGCTTCTTAAAAAGAAACTATACAAATAGAACTGTAACAGGAGGGGAGTTCAATATTTGGGGCCTGCTTTTGATTTCAGTGATTCGGGTGAAGCCAGAGGAAATGGACATTTCACTTGATCTTTAGGAAAAGATTTCTATAACTGATAACAAACTCTAAGTGCTACTTTTACAAATGGTGTCATATAAGCTATATTGCCTCATCTTTATCATGTAGTTTAAGAACTGTTCCTGCAGTTTAGGAACAATGGGGGAAGAGGCACAGAGGAAGGGAGGGAACTACAGTCACTTGGATCAAACTTCCAGCTGTTTCAGCTTTTCTGTGATTCAATGTAACAGCTTTGATGAACTCACTTTCCCTCTAAACAACAACGGAGAAGGCAATGGCACCCCACTCCAGTTCTTTTGCCTGGAAAACCCCATGGACAGAGGAGCCTGGTAGGCTGCAGTCTATGGAGTTGTGAAGAGTTGGACACAACTGAGTGACTTCCTTTTCACTTTTCACTTTCATGCATTGGAGAAGGAAATGGCAACCCACTCCAGTGTTCTTGCCTGGAGAATCCCAGGGACGGGGGAGCCTGGTGGGCTGCCGTCTGTGGGGTCGCACAGAGTCGGACACGACTGAAGCGACTTAGCAGCAGCAGCAGCTGAACAACAATAATACGTTTAAAAATTCTGAATATACTATTTTCAAAAATGTAAAAATGAGCCATCTTTAAGCAAACTCTCCACAGAAAGATAATACCTGAGAAATGGGGTTTAGCAAACATTTTTCCATGAGGGGCTACAGAGTAATATTTTTAGACTTCGTGAGCCATGTACTTTCTGTTCCAACTACTCAACTCTGCCATTAGAATGTGAAAGCAGCAATAGGCAATATGTAAATGATGATCGTAGCTATACTTTAATAAAATTTTATTTTAAAGATATTTATTTCCTTATTATTTATTTGGTTATGCAGGACGTTTAGTTGCGGCATGTAAGATCTAGTTTCCTGATCAGGGATTGAACCTGGGACCCTGCATTGGAATCTTCGCCACTGGATCACCAGGGAAATCCCCCAGTAAAACTTTATTTGCATAACCAGTTGGTGGGCTGGGCTTGGCAGATGGTTTGCTGATCCCCGCCTTAGAATAAGCCTTGCAAATTCCATTGCCTACAGTAAATCTGGTTGTGGGGTCCCCAACAAATGAGTAGGCACGTTTTCCACTCAACCCTGGCTGGGGGTGGTCACACAGATGTGCGCGCAGCATGGCCAGATTCTTCTGCTTTTCCAAAACAGCTGGAAACGTGTGTTTTTATGTGAGAGTTTCCGATTTTTTTAAATGTGGCAATTCATTCAGACAACCACCACCCTGGGTACCCAGTGGAACCACTTGGCAGACTGTATCTGGCAATGTCACACAGCTTTGTGCTCAGAGCAATTTTTAAAATTAACCAATGTGCTCAAGATAACAGATGTGGATTTTTCTACCATTATCCTTTTTGTCTGTTTTAATCGAATAAGTTTGGCATGTAACATCATATAAGTGTAAGGTATACAGGCTGTTACTTTAATACACGTATATGTTGTAATATGATTGCATCTTGATATTTTTCCCATTACATAACGATAGCACTCTACTATTGTCTCTGTTCATTACCCTATGAGTTAGATCTCTGTGGCTTATTTACTACTTGTTACCATTATCCTTCTTCATATAATAAGACTCTTAACAGAGCACTGATCAGTGGCAGTTCTTTATGTGTATTAGTTTATGAATTCTCACAATCTCCCATTCAGCTTGGGCTACAAGAGGGTAAGTAGCTTGCCCAAGGTCACACAGCTAACATGTGGCACAGCTGGAATTTGAATGTGGCAGCATGAAGGCGGCCTGGCGTCTATACATGAGACTACTGTGCTATCCTTGCCTCCCTTCGGGGGCTACTGCTCTCTTCACCTGGAACTAAGCTTCAGCAACAGTGATGGAAGGAGAGAGAAAGACTCTTATTCTCTCTCCTTCTATCTGGACTCAGGGTTCAAGGTCTTCCCTTGAACAGTCAACTTATGCTTTCTGTTCTGGAGACTTGTGGCTCTGGGGAAATGTCATGTCTGAGACGCCTTCCTCGGTGGCCTCAGAGGCACGCACCCAGCAAGTGTCAACTCAGAGGTTTGGGTCCCGTTTGTATTTTATTAATATTATAATTATTTTTCTGTAAAGTAAATCTTTTTCTGCTCTGGTATTTGCATTAATTCGCCATACAATATTTGGTTTAGTTATTCACCTTGCTTTTCTAATTTCTCTTAGTGAGCTCCAAGCAAATGACTTCAGACATGTATGGAAATATTTTTTTTCTTAAAGTCATAGTACTGAATTTAGGGAAAGGAAAGAGATGAAAATTGTTTTAACGAGACAGTAAGAATTCATATCTAGCTTTGATGAGTGGAATGCACACTGCTTNGGTTTAGTTATTCACCTTGCTTTTCTAATTTCTCTTAGTGAGCTCCAAGCAAATGACTTCAGACATGTATGGAAATATTTTTTTTCTTAAAGTCATAGTACTGAATTTAGGGAAAGGAAAGAGATGAAAATTGTTTTAACGAGACAGTAAGAATTCATATCTAGCTTTGATGAGTGGAATGCACACTGCTTTTGAGAGAGAGGTGTAAATTTATCTGTTCTCAAGGAAACTTAAATTGCAGAGTAGATACTTGTATCATTTTTCTGAAATGCAACTACAAGTTTTACTGTTGATTTTTTAAAATACTCAGTAATTTCAACTGCAACAGAAATGCAGAAGGCAAAATAAAATATGGTCCCCCTTTTTAAAAAAGGCAAATACCTCTGGGAGGCCAGTGGAGCGATCAGTCATACGTAATTCAGTGTGCGATACTTTATTCAGCAAGGCTTTCCTTCTAAAGCCCAGGGAAGCCAGATTCTACTGGGAAAGAAGAGACAGTTTTGGAATTCCAGTNTAACCAACATCCATGGACTGCCGAAGCCAGGGCAAAGCCCTTTTCATGGGTCTCCTCATTTCATTCTCCCAGGAACCCATTGAGTTACAGATGAAGAAACTGAGGCTGGTAAAGGATAAATGGGGTTAAGGTTACTGTACTGGGTTGCATCATGTCCTCCAAAATTCATACCCATCTGGAATCTATGAATAGGACCTTATTTGAAAATAAGGTCTTTGAAGAATCCATTAATTCAGTTGAGATGAGGTTGTAAGGGAGGAAAACATGTCTTTCCGTTGACCCTCCTAAGTTCTCAGCTGGGGCTCCTGTAATCAAAGACAGACTCACAAGAGAATCAATCAACAGAAGCTTATTATCATGCATACCTTCTGTATACATGCGAGACACCCACAGAAAAGAGATTAACTCTTAGAGGTGGCTTAGAATTTGGCATTAAATAAATAGGGTCAGTAAGATCCTCTGGAGGAGGGCATGGCAACTCACACCAGTATTCTTGCCTGGAGGATCCCATGGACAGAGGAACCTGACTCATGGGATTGCACAGAGTCGGACATGATTGAAGCAACTTAGCATGCAGGCAGCACCACCTTTGACCAAGGACAAGGAGTTGTGGAGGAGGCTGGTTATGGGAAGGTAACCAAGAAAAATTTTAAAGTGAGCCTTAAATGCAGTGGTTGTTGTCTTCACAAAAGGAGGGAAATTTGCACACGCCCAGGGGATACACTCAGGGAAGACATGCCATGTGAAAATGGAAACAGATTGGAACTCTGACGCCAAAGCTGAGCAATGCCAGGGACTACTGGCAACCATAGGAAGTGCCGACTGGAAAAAAATGCACAACCTAAAAGCTGAGAATTATTTTTTATTTGGTGGACAAAACTNTGGGTCTCCTCATTTCATTCTCCCAGGAACCCATTGAGTTACAGATGAAGAAACTGAGGCTGGTAAAGGATAAATGGGGTTAAGGTTACTGTACTGGGTTGCATCATGTCCTCCAAAATTCATACCCATCTGGAATCTATGAATAGGACCTTATTTGAAAATAAGGTCTTTGAAGAATCCATTAATTCAGTTGAGATGAGGTTGTAAGGGAGGAAAACATGTCTTTCCGTTGACCCTCCTAAGTTCTCAGCTGGGGCTCCTGTAATCAAAGACAGACTCACAAGAGAATCAATCAACAGAAGCTTATTATCATGCATACCTTCTGTATACATGCGAGACACCCACAGAAAAGAGATTAACTCTTAGAGGTGGCTTAGAATTTGGCATTAAATAAATAGGGTCAGTAAGATCCTCTGGAGGAGGGCATGGCAACTCACACCAGTATTCTTGCCTGGAGGATCCCATGGACAGAGGAACCTGACTCATGGGATTGCACAGAGTCGGACATGATTGAAGCAACTTAGCATGCAGGCAGCACCACCTTTGACCAAGGACAAGGAGTTGTGGAGGAGGCTGGTTATGGGAAGGTAACCAAGAAAAATTTTAAAGTGAGCCTTAAATGCAGTGGTTGTTGTCTTCACAAAAGGAGGGAAATTTGCACACGCCCAGGGGATACACTCAGGGAAGACATGCCATGTGAAAATGGAAACAGACTGGAACTCTGACGCCAAAGCTGAGCAATGCCAGGGACTACTGGCAACCATAGGAAGTGCCGACTGGAAAAAAATGCACAACCTAAAAGCTGAGAATTATTTTTTATTTGGTGGACAAAACTAAGGACAGAAATGCAGAACACAGCCTCTCAGATAGCTCTAAGAGACTGCTTTGAAGAGGTAAGGGAGGGGCCAGCATAGTTTTTGCAACAAAGACCAGGTAGTGAAACTTCAAAATATTACTGTTAATTGAAGAAAACCAGATATCTCAAGTTAATGAATGTAAACACTTTAATATGAATTGGAAGATGCAGGATTTGGGGCTCTTCAAAATCATTCCTTGCAAGTGCATCTAACTATGTAGGGTCAGTATCCTGCTTTTCTCCATCCTGCGTCCCCTCAGGGCTCACCTTCCAGGGTGATGGTAGTGACTGACGGCCACCACAGCCTTTGTTTTTTGATACAGCAGCAACATTTTTCGTTTCACAGAAGAGAGAGAGCTGGCCAGATCTTCGCTCCGAGCCCTCTGCAGGAATCGACCCAGCTCACATCTTGATTTCAGACCTCTGGTTCCTGGGACTCCAAGAGAATAAATGTCTGTTGTTTCAAGCCACACACAAATGTCTGTTGTTTCAGTTTGTGGCAGCTTGTTACAGCAGCCCTTGCAGACTACCTAGGTCACACAGGCGTCTTATAAATCCATGGTTAACTAACTGACCTGAGAGCAGTGATCTGAACCAGCCCACAACTCAGCTCCCCCATCAGAAAGATCTGGATGACATCAGCTGATATGAGAAGCCAATAGCGTGACACTTTTGGCATCCGCGGTGCTCAGCATACCTTGTTGCTCGTCTTAAAGCATTTCACAAAGCACAGCAATCGAAGTGTTTAATGTACACAGAGCACCTCTGGAAGCATTAACCAGGGGGGCCCTGAGCCCCAGGCACCTTCCCCTGGTAGCTTTGTAACCCTTGATGGAATGTGAGTGGCCCCCAGAAATGATCCCGCCCAACCCCAATCTTTCAGGTTCTATGAACTAGCGATCGATGTCATTGAATCGGGGATGATGGGTTGTGCCCATGGTGGCCTGAAATGCAGAAAGCAGCACGTTCAGGAGCAGGAAACAGGTGTGAAATCTATTTCTAGCAAGTTCAAGTGGAACCGCACTCATGCAGGCCACCCCACCCCTTTCCCACCTAAGTCTTTCAGCAAGAAAATCATTACAGTTCTCCGTTTCTCTAATGCACTGTAATGTGCAGCATTTTCAGGGGATGAAATTGCCATGCAGGGATCTTGAACACTGGGCTCTAAGGAGCCCGTGCAGACCTGTCGGGAGGGCCGTCAGCATCTCCTACCCAGCCTGGCTCCTGCCAGCATCCTAATGGACCTGAACCACTCGCCTTCTTTTAACTCACAGACTTGTATTTTTTTCTGCTCTCACCCCTCCCCTTAGCTAGATTTTTTCCCCCCAACATACCCATGTTGACTCAGAAGGAAATTTTAATAGGGAAGAAATCAAATCTTTACCTCACTAGGAGGCAGACAGGCCTTGGTGAGGTCAGAAAGTGTTCCCAATTAAAGGACAGAAAAAAAAAAAAAGAAAAGAAAAGAAAACTGTGACAGGCAGGCCACAGGGAAATGTTTTCCATTTATTCAGAAAGTCACCTAATAGAAAGAACCAATCTGTCAGAAACATTAAGCAGGCATTGGCGTGGGTTTAGAACAAAGACTATAGTTACAAACGGAAGCACACGTGTTCTGGGGGATCTGAGCTAGATGGCAGATCTGTTTATCAACACACCTGGGAGCAGAGATGCCCATCCTGCTTAGNTTATTCAGAAAGTCACCTAATAGAAAGAACCAATCTGTCAGAAACATTAAGCAGGCATTGGCGTGGGTTTAGAACAAAGACTATAGTTACAAACGGAAGCACACGTGTTCTGGGGGATCTGAGCTAGATGGCAGATCTGTTTATTAACGCACCTGGGAGCAGAGATGCCCATCCTGCTTAGACTGGATTGAGAGCCGCTTTTCTTGAATCCACTGTGCCTGGGAACACCTGTCTGCTTGAGATAAGAGAAGGGGCCGAAGAAGGTGGCAGATTTGGCATCTTGTCTAGTCAGACCAGATATCGGGGTTGGCTCTTTCTAGCAGAGCTGTGTGGCTTTCCATCCCCGGTGTATTGATTGATAATGTTATTTGTTTAGAGCTAATATATGCCGTACTATCTACGTCTCCTCATACTAAAACCTCCCTGAATCTTCCCGGTGAGTGGGAGCCAGCTGCTGTTGACATCTCCACGTCACTGGTTAGCCAACTGTCTCGAGGTTAAGCATCAGCATATAGTGATTAATATTTGGACCCAGACAGACAGTCTGGAATTAGTAGGTGATGCTGGCTTACTAATCCACTGGCCTCTTATCAGAGGAAGAGCAAATTTTCATTCCAGAATTATCTTCCAAGGTTCTGAGTGCTGTGCTGGTGCAGGGGTGGCGGAAGAGGGTAGAAATGTGAATAAAACACTTGTCGAGCCTTCAGATAATCCATCTTCTGCTGGAGAAGACAGACAGCGACAATGGAGAGATGACGGGCCAGGCAGGGGACCCCAGAGGGTCTCTGGATCCAGCCTCGTGCTGGTGGAACTGGACAGGCTTCCAAGGGAAGTGGATCTCAAAGGATGAAGGGGGAGCCTGTGGACAGAGCCTGCACACGGTGTGTGTGGTGTGTGTGTGCAGCGAGGGCGGTATACGTGTGTATGAGCTGTGTGAGGGGTGTGTGTGTGTGTTTGTTATGTGCAGCATACGGTTTTGTGTGTGTGTCTCTGAGGTGTGAGAGTCTTCCCTGGTGGCTCAGACAGTAAAGAACCCACCAGCAACATAAGAGACTCAGGTTCAATCCCCGGGTCAGGAAGATTCCCCTGGAGAAAGGAATGGCAACCCATTCCAGTATTCTTGCTTGGAGAATTCCATGGACAGAGGAGCCTGGTAGACTACAGTCGATAGATTGCAAAGAGTTGAACACGACTGCGACTGAGTGACTAACACTTCCACTTTTTCACTAAGGTGTGTATGTGGATATGTGTATAACATGTTGAGTGTGTGTGCTTGAGTGTGGTGTGAGGTGTGTGTGGTGTGAAGCATGTCAGTGTATGAGGTAGGTATGTACAGTTACTCCTTGGTATCATCAGGGGATTAACTCTAGGACACTCCCACCATGGGTACCCAAATCCGAGGACTTTCAGCTCTCTTATATAAGATGTCATAGTATTTGCACATAGCCTATATACATCCTCCCATATACTTTAAATCATCTCCAGATTACTTATAATACTTAACACAATGTAAATGGTATTTAAATAGTTGTAAATACAATGTAAATACCATGTAAATAGTTGCTAGTGTGCAACAAATTTAAGTTTTCCATTTTCGAACTTTTGAGAATTCTTTTTTTTTTTTTTTTGCAAATATTTTTGATCTGGTTGAATCCATGCATGTGGAACCTAGAGATATGGAGAATTACTGTATATGTTGTAATATGTGAGGTGTGTGTGTTTGTGTGTATGTCTTTGAGATGTATAAAGGGGAGCAGCCTATATTACCCCAAAATATGCCATTGTGGCGTAAGGATTATTTTGAGCTAAAGGCAATCAAGAACAGGAGCCACAAGAAAACCTCTCTGCCAGAAAGGAGAGCATAAAATTCCCTTCATGGAGGTGGCTCCCCGCCCGTCCCACCCAGGAAGGCGAGAGTGAATCTTATCATGAGGCGGCACTGAGATGAGTCTCATGAACAGAACCTTGCTGACTAGCCCTCATCTTCCATTAGTTTTCCCTTTTTATTTGCCTCCCCACAATTTACTGCCCTGAAAGCCTAAACCCCTCTCTCTTTGTCTTGTCACTTCTACACAAATTTATTGCTCTTTGTTAAAGTGATATATAAAGCCCTTGGGTCCCACTGCTTCACTATTTTTCTATGAAGGCCTCTGTATACATATGTAATAAACCATTTTTCTTGCTGACTTGTCTTTTGTCAGTTTAACTCATAGATGTCAGCCCCAGAACCTATGAGTATATAGAAAAAGAAATTTCCTTTCCTACATTTATGTGGGGTAGCTGTATGAGGGGGGGGTGTGAGTGTGTGTGTGTGTGTGTGTGTGTGTGTATACAGTAAGTGAGGTATATATGTATATGCTTATATGTGTGCTTTAAGGTCTGCATGTGGGGTGTGGGTATTAAGTATACTTGGGTGTGTGTTTGTGGTTTGTGTGCAGTTACGAAGTGTGTGTGGCATCAGATGTGTGTGTGTGGTGAGGGATATGTGTGTAGTGTATGAGGTCTGTGTATCTCTGAGGTGTAAAGGTGTAAATGAGTTGTGTCTTTATGTGTGGTGTGAGGTGCGTGTGTGTGTGGGAGTATGTATGTGTACTGTGTGAGAAGTGTGTGTTTACATGTGCATGTGATGTGTGTGTGTGTGTGTGTGTGTGTGTGTGTGTGCATGTATGTGTGGGTGTGTGCACAGCAGTGGGGGACGTCTACCAGCAGACTTGCCTGTGAAGTTAGGGAGTGAGGAGAGCAAGGGTGGAGGTTGCCAGCGGGGCTGGACCACAGGGCAGCAAACTGTGCTGTGACGCCAGCTTTNTGTATCTTATTTTTAAGTGAAGGAACAAGATTTCACACAAAGTGTGATAACATGTGATTATATATTTTTCTAGCTTCCCATTGTGACTGAAGGTGGATAAAGAAAGAGAAATTAGGAAGGAAAGCAGGGGAACACTGTTGAAGGCAGATGGCATGGAAGCAGCAGGTTCTGAGGGGCTGGCTGAGCTGTTTTTCATGTCTCCTACCAACATTCAGAGTTTTACGAGGATCGTAGCCAGTACCCCGGCCCCAGATGACAAAGGCCACAAAGACTCCCAAGTTTCAGCTGGGATGCCTTCTCTTCCTTGGCCTCCTTTCAGGTCCTTTGTGCACATAGAGCAGTTACCTTATGAAACCGTGAAACAGACCATTCCTCTCCCCTGCCCCACCCCCTGTTTCAGGAGCTATNCCCGGCCCCAGATGACAAAGGCCACAAAGACTCCCAAGTTTCAGCTGGGATGCCTTCTCTTCCTTGGCCTCCTTTCAGGTCCTTTGTGCACATAGAGCAGTTACCTTATGAAACCGTGAAACAGACCATTCCTCTCCCCTGCCCCACCCCCTGTTTCAGGAGCTATCAGCCAGGGCAGTGGTCTCCAGTGTTTTTGGCACCAGGGACTGGCTTCGCGGAAGACAACTTTTCCACAGGCTGGGGGGGTGATGGTTTCGGGGTGATTCAAGCACATTACATGTATTGTGCACTTTATTTCTATTGTTATTACATCAGCTGCACCTCAGATCATCAGGCCTTAGATCCTGGAGGTTGGGGACCTCTGAGCCAGGGTACCGGTTAGGCTGTTGGTTATATGAAGGGCAATAGCCTATTGTTTCCTGGCTTCAGAAGAGAATCAGCGACTTCATCCGTGAAAAGGGATCTGGTTTCACAGCACAGACTGTAATTACTTCCATAGGCCCTGCCGAAGTGCAATTTGGTGACTTCCCAAATGGGCTTTTCTGGGGAGGACGGCACCTGTCAGTCCCACAGCCACCCTGGAGCACTGTCCCAGAGCAGGCTGGGTGGTTGATCCTGTGACATTATAGACCTTAATTGTAACTATTTTCCTCACTCCCATTCTGCATGAAGCTGGACAGAGGGGCTTTAGTTGCCACACCAAGCGTTAGCGGTTCTGTCTTGTGTTGAACAAACACCCATGATCTGAGCAGGGTCTTTGATGCCCCCACAGACCCATAGATTCCTGAGTGATATCTCTCCCTCTTTTACTAATAGGAAATAGAGATTCTTTAGTTTTTCCTGGTAACTAGGAAAAATTTGGATGGCTTATGGAGTATTTGAGGGCCAACTGTGTCTCATAAATAGAATTGCCATATTTAGCAAATAAAGATACAGAATGCTCAGTTAAATTTGAATTTCAGATAAACTACAATTAATTTTTAAGTAAGAGTATGTTCTAAATATCGTATTTTATCTGGAAACTCTGCTCATAAAGAGTAAGAAAGATAGATATTTTGAGTTGTTTGGCTATGTTTAAGAGGCTTTCCTGGTGGTTCAAATGGTGAAGAATCTACACGCAAGGCAGGAGATCCAAGTTGGATCCCTGGGTCGGGAAGATTCCCTGGAGAAGGGAATGGCAACCTGCCCCAGTATTCTTTCCTGGAGAATTCTGTGCACAGGGAGCCTGTGGGCTACAGTCCATGGGGTCACAAAAACTTAGACATGACTGAGCGACTAACATACATACATAAGAGCTATTATAGCAGCCATCTAATGTTCTCCAGATTCTATTTCCAGGGAATAACTGTTATTTTAAAAATATGTATTTTTTATCATCTTAACTCTAATAAGGCAGTTTTAAGTTTCAGATAATTGAACTGAAATAGAAACTCTGATCTCTTTGTGACTTTGGGTTCCAGCTTGTTAAAAATGGTCTCTTCCACTTTCGAATTAATTGAATACTGAATTAGGAGGAGTCTAGTTAATTCATCAGGAGAAATTTAATTTTGTTGTTGACTTAAAACACCTGAGTCTTTAAGCATGGTGTTCTAAATTCACCTAAGCTAAGATGAAAACTTACCAGCAGAAAAGGGAAAAATGAAACTGCCTATATGTGAGATAAGATGGACAGAACTATCTGCTGTTTACATAATTATATGAGGCATATGTGATCATCTCCATGGCAACAGGTCATAGGAAGACATTCAGAGTAGGGGGAGATCAAAGGTTTGGTTTAATAGAAGGTTTGCATAAGGAGATATTAACGAATTGAACAAAATTGTAATGTCTATAACATAAAGGATGACAGCTAACACATATCCAGAGCAGTATTAGCATGGCTCTAATAGTGCTTATCAATTGAAACCTGCACTTTTCTTGAAATACAAGGTTGAGACAAGTGCAGAAGGATCCTGGCAGGAAGTGCCAGGAAGCAGGAAGTTATAGGAAGTGCCCAAAAGATCAAAGAACTGTTTTAAAGCCTGGTGTTTTATGTCAAGGTCACTTGTCAACTCTGGCTCAATTGTATCCATCCTCACGGTACTATGAGTCATATGGACAGCCATATTTTACTGCTTTGTACCCAGCTATAACCTTCTGCAGCATTAGAGTGTCAGTTCAGTTCCCCCTCACTCCAAGTGAGGAAAGCACAGTAGCACAGTGGATATTTATTGAGCACAATGGAACTCCACTTCTCAGAAGTGAATCAGTGAAGCTGTGTAGACAGTGGGGACAGAAAGTTATGACTGGCTGTCTGTACAGACACACTGATTCACTGATACAACTCAACAAATATTCAGGGAGGGTCCTCTAGGTACCAGGCACTATTCTAGGCACTGGGGCTTGTCGATTAAAACAAAACAGATTGCAAGATTCCCACCCTATGAGAAGATTATAGTCTAGTAAGGAGAGATTGGGCTTCCCATGTGGCACAGAGGTAAACGGATCTGCCTGCAATGTAGGATACATGGGTTCAACCCCTGGGTCAGTAAGATCCCCTGGAGGAGGGCACAGCAGCCCACTCCAGTATTCTTGCCTGGGAAATCTCACACACAGAGGAGCCTGGTGGGCTACAGTCCATAGGGTTGTAAAAGAGTTGGACATGACTTAGCGATTAAATAACAACAATAAAAGGAAGATTAACAATTAACAAACAAAAGCAAACATTCATTGAGTCCTTGTGTGCCAGGCACTATTGTAGACAATGGGACATAGTAATAATCAAAAGAGACAATGATCCTTGTTTCATGGAACTTGCATTATAGTGGGAGGAGCCAGACAATAAACAAATTAGTAAATTATATATTAGGAGATGATACACACTAATGAAAATTATAGAGCAGGACAAGGGGAAAAGAGAGATTTCAGGAAGTTTGGGTGACCAGATGTTCAAGCTGGGTTTAGAAAAGGCAGAGGAACCAGAGATCAAATTGCCAATATCTGTTGGATCATAGAAAAAGCAAAAGAATTCCAGAAAAACATTTACTTCTGTTTCATTGACTACGCTAAAGCCTTTGACTGTGTGGATCACTACAAACTGGAAAATTCTTAAAGAGATGCAAATACCAGACCACTTTACCTGCCTCCTGAGAAATCTGTATGCCAGTCACGAAGCAATAGTTAGAACTGGGCATGGAACAACGGATTGGTTCCAAACTGGGAAGGGAGTATGTCAAGGATGTATATTGTCACCCTGCTTATTTAACTCATATGAAGAGTATATCATGCAAAATGCCAGACTAGATGAAGCACAAACTGGAATCAAGATTGCAGGCAGAAATATCAATAACCTCAGATCTGCAGTTGACACCACCTTATGGCAGAAAGCAAAGAGGAACTAAAGAGCTTCTTGATGAAAGTGAAAAAGGAGAGTGAAAGAGCTGGCTTAAAACTCAGCATTCAAGAAACCACTGCGGTGTTGGAGAAGACTCTTGAGAGTTGCTTGGACAGCAAGGATATCCAACCAGTCAATCCAAAAGGAAATCAGTCCTGAATATTCATTGGAAGGGGTGATGCTGAAGCTGAAGCTCCAATACTTTGGCCACCTGAGGTGAAGAAGTGGCTCATTGGAAAAGACCCTGATGCTGGGAAAGACTGAAGGTGGGAGGAGATGGTTGGATGGCATTACCGACTCAACAGACATGAGTTTGAGCAAGCTTTGGGAGTTCGTGATGGGCAGGGAAGCCTGACATTCTGCCATCCACAGGATCGCAAAAAGTCGGACATGACTGAGCAACTGAACAGAACTGAACCGGGTGATGAGGAGCACAATTTTAGGTGGAGTAGCCAGGATTGGACTCACTAACAAAGGAGGTTTTGAGTAAAGACCGTAGAGACCTTAGGGAGGCAGGGAGGGAGCCACGAGGCTATCTGGCACCCACTCAAGCATCCTTTTATTGGGGCGGGCATGTAATCCACAGTAAGCTGAGCACAGTGTCCCTCTGGAGGTCTTCAACCAGAGCTGACCAAAACCTACCATTTTTGCTGTACTTCCAAAGCTGTAGCAAGGGAAGCCTGGAATGGCTAAAAGCCCTCAAGTTCATGAGGAGATGATGGTGGAGTACAGAGAAAGTGAGACAAGAAATGGAGAAGGTAAGCCCACAGGGATGGAGACCCTTGCTCATGAGCCCTGGGGCCAACCCCTTCCTGTCCCTTCAACAGCTAGAATTTGTGAGCCAATGCTTTCCTTCTTTGGCTTAGGCTCACTCCAATCTGGTTTCTGTGGCTATGAGCAGACAATGTGACCACAGGGAAGGGAGCCAAGTGGCCATCCTGGAGGAGCAGAGTGCCAGCGGTGCCCTCCAGCATTTGCTGGAGGTAAATCACCTGGGAGCAGCGACTCTTGATGGCAGGGGCCTCGTGCAGGAAAGCTGAGCTATCACAAGCGCTTCTCAGAGTAACGCGGCCCAGATGGTTACTCTTTAGGGCTTGTAAATTTTCAGGAAAATTTTTAAAAAGTAAGTTGGGCTGCCAACTTTTTCTTTGGTCAAATGAGGGCATGAAAGAATAAATAAATCAGCCAGCTACCAACCACTGTCACTATCAGTTCATACAGGATGGGGACATCTTAAAACCCCAAAGGGGGAGCACAGAGTCTAGAATAAAGGGTGCATTGTGAATGCTACGAAATATCTGCTTTGCTTTCCTTGTTTCATGAGAGAACGGAGAAAGCGCTTCAGAGACAAGCCCCAGTGACTGGGAACTACCGCCCAAGAGCACTTGGGAGTTAAAATTTCAAGGAAGAAACCAAGACAAAAGGGCCAGGTCACTCTTTCCCCATGAGGTGATTTGTTTTATTAGACATCAAATCCCATGAGTGAAAAGGTTTTGTTGCTGATCTTGTCTTGGGGGAAGGTAGACTGTTGATCTGTCTTTGGAGAGACAGAGAGAACACAGGATTTTGCTGTCTTGGGATATTTGTTCCCCACGTCTGGCCTTTGAGGGGTTTGCTCAGCCTGCTTGAGGAGATAGCCCAAACCTGGTGAACTTCTCATAAGCTTTCACACTGGTCTCCAGGCCTTGCGTAATTTCTAATAGCTACGTGGTGTTACTTCCTCAGAATCTTCCTTTTCCTTTTACAGCTGTTTTTCTGAGCACCACCTTGTGCTAGCCCAGATGTTGGCAAAGCTTTACTGTAAAGGATCCCATAGCAAATGTTTTAGGCTTTGTGGGTCAAAAGGTCTTTATTGCAACTACTCAGCTCTGTTGGTTTTATGCAAAAGCAGCCATAGAGGATATGTAAACAAAGGGACAGGGCTACGTTTCAATAAAACTTTATTTAAAAACAGATGGAGGGCCAGATTTGACCTTGAACCCCAATTCTGCTTATTAATTGTATGGAGTTGGACAAATTGCTTAACCTCCTTATGCATCAATTTACTCATCTGTAAAGTAGAAATGAAATAATATTTTCCTTAGATGTTGTTACAAAAATTAAATGAGGCAATGTATATAGACCTGCTATTTCTTGGGTACTGGGTAGTGGTGACTCTTATTGGTATTAATATCATCTCTCTGTTAGAAACTGACTAATAATCAGGCATGTGTACTCTAAAGCTCATGGAAAAATGTCTCTTCTAACACTCTCAATGATTTGCATTTGCTTCTGAAGTCTATTATTATTTTCAACCGTGTTGGTTTCTATGACTAGAGAGAAATTTGAGGCCATAATCTGTCCTCAAATATTATAATCCATTTGGACAGAAAATAGATGACACTTTAGTTGATGAAGGGCTGGACTCGGAGTCAGGAAACCTGTTGTAATCTCAGCTCTACCATTAACAAATTATGTAATATTGAGCAAGTTGTTATTGGATTTGTTTCAGCTTTCTCAGCTATCATAGAGGTAGCTGGATTAGATATTCTCTAGAGAATTTTCCAGCAGCAATAATTATTCATAGATCCAAACAATAGGTTTATCTGGGTGGACAAAGCCCTGACCCCACGGAGGTTACATTTCGGTATAACAGACAGCAGGTAAATACAACATGTAAGGAAGCATCTAGTATGTCGGATGGTGATAAAGGGAGAGGAGAAAACACAGCTGGAATGGGGGAAAGTCTAGTACAGGTTGGGAAGTGAGTGTTATATTGAATAGTGAAGACCTCACAGAGAAGAGGACACTTCATCAAGTCCGTAAGAGACTGAAGGGAATCCAGCCACGTATTCATGTTCCAGGCAGATTCCAGCCCTGTGGCAGGTAAAGAACAGGAAGATGCTGTGTAGGGAGCACCCCGGCAGGGGTTAAAGAAGAGAGGGAAGGACAGTGTCACTGGAGCGCAGTGAAGGAAGGGGCGAGGAGCAGAGGAAGCTGGAGAAGTGATGGGGGGGCCCAGACCATAGTGCCTGGAGGTCACTCTACAGATTCCAGCCTCTGTTCTCAGTGAAATGGCAGCCACTGACGGGCAGAGCAGAGGAGTGGTGTGGTCTGGCTGATGTTCTAGAAGACTCTCTCTGGCCACTGTGTGTCTATAGGGGAGCAAAGACAGAGCAAAAGTCAAGATGAGACATGGGGCTTGGGCCAGGGGCAAGGTGGAGTTGGCGGGATTTGCTGTTGGGTTGGGAGTCGAGCGTAAAACAAAGAAATGAGTCAACAACGGATCAAAGATTTCCCTGCTGGTACAGTGGATAGGAGTCTGCCTGCCAATGCAGGGGACACTGGTTTGAGCCCCGGTCTGGGAAGATTCCACGTGCCATGGAGCAACTAAGCCCATGTGCTTAGAAGCCCACCCACCTTGAGCTACAACTACTGAGCCCACGTGCTGCCACTACTGAAGCCTGAACTCTAGATCCTGAGCTCTGCAGCAAGAGAAGCCGCAGCAGTGAGAAGCCCATGCAAAGAGCCTAAGCCTCCCCATTTTGTTAAAAAAGACTCCATTTTAGAGTTCTGAGGAAAGAGTCTTTGGAAATCCCCTGACCTCACCCCACCACCTGTGAGCCATTACCGTTCAGGACTTATGACCTGCCCCGGGCAATTCGAATTAAGCCTGGGAAATGGGAACCAATCAGAACCCATGGCCAGCCCGGGAAATGAAAACCAATTAGAACCCAACACCTAACCCTTCCACAGAAGGTAACCAATTAGACGTCTCCCAACCCGGAAACTCCCGTTTTTCGAATTTTTCGAGCGAGAATACCCTGTATAAGCAATGTAACCCAGAGTTCAGGGCTCCTCCCTGTAGCCGCTGCGTTGGTAACGGTGGGAGCCCCAGCTGGAGCTTGGTAATAAAGGCTCTCTTGCTTTTGCATTGGATATCGGCTCCCTGGTGGTCATTGGGAGAGTTAGCGATTTGGGCATAACACGTGCACTACAGTAAAGAGAAGCTCCCACTCGCCTCAACTAGAGAAAGCTTGCACACAGCAACAAACACCCAGAGCAGCCAAAAATAAATAAAAGTTGTTAAAAATAGAATGGATCACAAGTTCTTGGCCTTGGCCTGAGCGACAGGAAGGATTTAGTTGACATTGAGTGAGATGGGGAATACTGTGGATGGAGCAAGTTTGCAGGAGAAGATCAGCAGTAGTCTGATTTGGGGAAAGTTACATTTCAGATGCCTGTTGGGCATCCCAGGAAGCAGCTTGACATACGTGTCTGGAGTCCTGGAGAGACAGCACTAAATCTTGAAGTTGTCAGTTTATAGCTCATATTTATGACAGACTGGATGGAAGCACCAATGGAATGACTGTCAACAGAGAAGGAAAGAAGCTGAATTCCAGGTCCTAGGGTATCTGATGATAAAGGGTCAGGAAGATGAGAAGCCAGGCAAAGGTCCAGAGCAGTGGTGACCCATGTGATAGAAGGAAATTCAGGGGAGTGTGGAGTCCTCTTAGAAGCCAGGAGCACAAAGTAGGAATCTATAATTTTAGGACATAAAACTTTCTGAAGAAATGAGTAAATGGCCATCATAGGTTCATGCACAGGCAATTAGAATCCATTATTCCCTGGAGTTCCTGAGAGCCGAGGTCTGTACTGGTATTAGTCTGCAGTGAGTGGGGACGAGGATCTGGGTAGAAGTTGTTGATAGGTTTATCCTTCAGCCTTTTCTAAACAGGTTATATTGATACCTGGGACTGACAGACTGTGGTCTTACAGTGAGGTATGTATGAGTCAGGCAGCAGAACAGAATTTGATGAAAGAAAAAAAAATTTCATTTTGGATCAACATTCATCTCCGATACAAGGTACTAATTCTTATTCCTGTGCTCTTTTATCCACACTGTCAATTATTTCTTGGTTGAAACATGCTTCTGGGATTGTACCTAGGAGGGCCAGCTGTTCCCCAAATTCTTTTGAAATGCTGAGTTTCGAGTTCTGAAAGTTGTGCCTCCTAGAAGGGCATTTGAAGATTAAAGTCAGCCTCTCTCTCCCCCTCAGCAGTGAATTATGTGGGCCTCTCTTATTATCCCCTCATTTTTAAGAAATGGAAACTCTTTCACAATGTTTAATGGGCTCTTCACATGTTATTTCACGCACCATTAACATAACTGGATAATAAAATTGATGTTTAAAATAACCCTACTTATTCCATGTAAGGTGAGAATATGCAGTGACCGTGATTAACCCAAGATAGAAGAGGAGGGCAGGAGCAAAGCCATCTGNCCAATTAGACGTCTCCCAACCCGGAAACTCCCGTTTTTCGAATTTTTCGAGCGAGAATACCCTGTATAAGCAATGTAACCCAGAGTTCAGGGCTCCTCCCTGTAGCCGCTGCGTTGGTAACGGTGGGAGCCCCAGCTGGAGCTTGGTAATAAAGGCTCTCTTGCTTTTGCATTGGATATCGGCTCCCTGGTGGTCATTGGGAGAGTTAGCGATTTGGGCATAACACGTGCACTACAGTAAAGAGAAGCTCCCACTCGCCTCAACTAGAGAAAGCTTGCACACAGCAACAAACACCCAGAGCAGCCAAAAATAAATAAAAGTTGTTAAAAATAGAATGGATCACAAGTTCTTGGCCTTGGCCTGAGCGACAGGAAGGATTTAGTTGACATTGAGTGAGATGGGGAATACTGTGGATGGAGCAAGTTTGCAGGAGAAGATCAGCAGTAGTCTGATTTGGGGAAAGTTACATTTCAGATGCCTGTTGGGCATCCCAGGAAGCAGCTTGACATACGTGTCTGGAGTCCTGGAGAGACAGCACTAAATCTTGAAGTTGTCAGTTTATAGCTCATATTTATGACAGACTGGATGGAAGCACCAATGGAATGACTGTCAACAGAGAAGGAAAGAAGCTGAATTCCAGGTCCTAGGGTATCTGATGATAAAGGGTCAGGAAGATGAGAAGCCAGGCAAAGGTCCAGAGCAGTGGTGACCCATGTGATAGAAGGAAATTCAGGGGAGTGTGGAGTCCTCTTAGAAGCCAGGAGCACAAAGTAGGAATCTATAATTTTAGGACATAAAACTTTCTGAAGAAATGAGTAAATGGCCATCATAGGTTCATGCACAGGCAATTAGAATCCATTATTCCCTGGAGTTCCTGAGAGCCGAGGTCTGTACTGGTATTAGTCTGCAGTGAGTGGGGACGAGGATCTGGGTAGAAGTTGTTGATAGGTTTATCCTTCAGCCTTTTCTAAACAGGTTATATTGATACCTGGGACTGACAGACTGTGGTCTTACAGTGAGGTATGTATGAGTCAGGCAGCAGAACAGAATTTGATGAAAGAAAAAAAATTTTCATTTTGGATCAACATTCATCTCCGATACAAGGTACTAATTCTTATTCCTGTGCTCTTTTATCCACACTGTCAATTATTTCTTGGTTGAAACATGCTTCTGGGATTGTACCTAGGAGGGCCAGCTGTTCCCCAAATTCTTTTGAAATGCTGAGTTTCGAGTTCTGAAAGTTGTGCCTCCTAGAAGGGCATTTGAAGATTAAAGTCAGCCTCTCTCTCCCCCTCAGCAGTGAATTATGTGGGCCTCTCTTATTATCCCCTCATTTTTAAGAAATGGAAACTCTTTCACAATGTTTAATGGGCTCTTCACATGTTATTTCACGCACCATTAACATAACTGGATAATAAAATTGATGTTTAAAATAACCCTACTTATTCCATGTAAGGTGAGAATATGCAGTGACCGTGATTAACCCAAGATAGAAGAGGAGGGCAGGAGCAAAGCCATCTGGTGGGGAACAAGGACAACTCTGAACGTGGGTGCCCTGCCTGCCCATCTGGGGGAAGACAGTAGGGGGAACGGCTGTCATTTGTGGTCCATGTCCATCCCCTCATTCAGTCTCCATATAATCCTATGAGGCAATATTGCCCCATTTTCTTGAAGAGGAACCTCAGATGAAGCAGATCACTTGGATTCTCTGTCGGAAGGGGTATGTTATGCACTGACCTGTGTTCCCCCCCGAGTCATATGTTGAAGCTTTAACCCTCAGTGCCTTCAAGCGTGCCTGTATCTGGAGGTGCAGTTTGCAGAGCAAGTTGGCCGTCCATGGGAGAGCAGAAAAGACAGGCAGGAAGAGAGGGTGCCTGGTCTCTCCGGACCAGGGAGCTGAAAGATAAACACTGCCCTGTGATGTCTGTTTTCTGGAGGCTCTGCTCTGCTTTCTGCCCGTGGATTCAGGGAGGGTCTCTGCATCCTTCCCACAAGTCCCCTTCATTTTGCCTGGATTGAGTGGATTTGCCTTCCTTATAAACAGAGAATTGCTCACCAAATCAGTCTCCAAGGCCATGCTCTTTGCTGTAGGTGTAGCATGTCAGCGGCCCAGCGACATTCCTGAATGTACAGGATCGCTCTTTGTCACGGCAGCTTTATTCGTCTTACAGATGTGTATTAGATGCTGCATTGGTCAGGGTTCTCCCGAGAAACAGAACCAGGAGGAGATCAGGGGCGGGGCTGGAGGGAGCCCCTTGGCAGTCTATGGTTTGGAATTAGGTGTGACACAGCCTGAGCTATGAGGATGGTGGTGGGACTCCAAAGGAGACTTGGGCTGAACACAAGCCTGAGATGGAATGCATTCCACTGGTGGAGACTAAGGGAGGAGCCACTGTGACTGAGGGCGGGGGAGTGGGGACTGGGGCCAATGCTGAGTGAATAATGGGGCTGGTCACAGACCTGCACGATGGAGAAGGGAAATAGCCGCTTCGGAGGGGAACACAGTGCATTCTGACCCATGTGCACCTGGCATGTCACACTGAGCCTCTTTCTTCACCAATATCATCACCACCAACCATCACACTCAGTTCTTCCACAATACGCCAGGGGCAGATCTGTGCAAATTAAAGCTTATATAACCTGAGGGGCCCTTTTCGAGACAACCTGTCTGCAGTTCCTTGCAGGAAACCACCCTCAGCAGGAAACCCCATTTCTTGTCACTTTAGCAAAGCTTTGTTGTAACTGACTGTTCAAGCAGGCATCCCATGCTTTACTCATTTCTGGCCCAAGCACACCTTTCAAATCTTTTAATCACACAATACCTTGCCTAACTTGTCGGTTCCTCCCACAGATCAAATAAATGAAGAATAAGTAATCAATGGATAACCAGACCTCTGCCCTAGCTCCCCCTTCATAATCTCCTGAACAAATTGTGTGACCAAACTGTGGACAAGGTAACCATTGGGGGACGATCATGAGGAGTCAACAAGCCTACACACAGTCAGGGGTGGCGACAACTCTGACCCCCTCACTCCATCTTAGTGATTAACTGAGATGACTTCCCTGTCTCCCTTTAAAACTTCCATGGCCGAGCAGAATCTTCAGAGGTGGTTTCTGTGGGACACTGAGTCCACCATCTCCCCAAACTGCCAGCATTTGGACTAAAGGCACCTTTCTTTTGCTACCAACATTTGCGTGTATTGATTTTGCAAGGGGTGAACAGTGGGACCCCCGATTTGATAACTAAAGCAGATTAGGAACAGGGTCTTGAAAGGGGGCTGGTGCAATCAAGAAGCTCTAAAGCTTGAGTTTCTTATTTATTCTGTTCAGTCTGCCTTTAAATACCATGTCAACTGCTGAACATGTTCACTCACATAGGCTCACATGATCTAGGAACTCTGTTTTTCTCTTAACAAGAAGCTCCTGTAAAGCAAGGAGAAGGCTGCCTCCTGTGCTGTGTTTCAGATTCATGGCTAATATTTTGTTCTAATCACCCCCAGACTTCCGTGCTTGAAACTGGACATTGGNGCAGTCTATGGTTTGGAATTAGGTGTGACACAGCCTGAGCTATGAGGATGGTGGTGGGACTCCAAAGGAGACTTGGGCTGAACACAAGCCTGAGATGGAATGCATTCCACTGGTGGAGACTAAGGGAGGAGCCACTGTGACTGAGGGCGGGGGAGTGGGGACTGGGGCCAATGCTGAGTGAATAATGGGGCTGGTCACAGACCTGCACGATGGAGAAGGGAAATAGCCGCTTCGGAGGGGAACACAGTGCATTCTGACCCATGTGCACCTGGCATGTCACACTGAGCCTCTTTCTTCACCAATATCATCACCACCAACCATCACACTCAGTTCTTCCACAATACGCCAGGGGCAGATCTGTGCAAATTAAAGCTTATATAACCTGAGGGGCCCTTTTCGAGACAACCTGTCTGCAGTTCCTTGCAGGAAACCACCCTCAGCAGGAAACCCCATTTCTTGTCACTTTAGCAAAGCTTTGTTGTAACTGACTGTTCAAGCAGGCATCCCATGCTTTACTCATTTCTGGCCCAAGCACACCTTTCAAATCTTTTAATCACACAATACCTTGCCTAACTTGTCGGTTCCTCCCACAGATCAAATAAATGAAGAATAAGTAATCAATAGATAACCAGACCTCTGCCCTAGCTCCCCCTTCATAATCTCCTGAACAAATTGTGTGACCAAACTGTGGACAAGGTAACCATTGGGGAACAATCATGAGGAGTCAACAAGCCTACACACAGTCAGGGGTGGCGACAACTCTGACCCCCTCACTCCATCTTAGTGATTAACTGAGATGACTTCCCTGTCTCCCTTTAAAACTTCCATGGCCGAGCAGAATCTTCAGAGGTGGTTTCTGTGGGACACTGAGTCCACCATCTCCCCAAACTGCCAGCATTTGGACTAAAGGCACCTTTCTTTTGCTACCAACATTTGCGTGTATTGATTTTGCAAGGGGTGAACAGTGGGACCCCCGATTTGATAACTAAAGCAGATTAGGAACAGGGTCTTGAAAGGGGGCTGGTGCAATCAAGAAGCTCTAAAGCTTGAGTTTCTTATTTATTCTGTTCAGTCTGCCTTTAAATACCATGTCAACTGCTGAACATGTTCACTCACATAGGCTCACATGATCTAGGAACTCTGTTTTTCTCTTAACAAGAAGCTCCTGTAAAGCAAGGAGAAGGCTGCCTCCTGTGCTGTGTTTCAGATTCATGGCTAATATTTTGTTCTAATCACCCCCAGACTTCCGTGCTTGAAACTGGACATTGGTGCAGGCTTTCAGACCTTGAAAGAACTTGAGCCTTACAAGGGGGCTATGAAATCACAAAAGGACCCCTGGGCATAGTGGGGGTCAAAAGGAGGGATGAGGGCGACGGATGGCAGTGGTGACAGAGGCAATGAACGCCAATGAGGAAAGCTGACAAGGGGAGGCAGAGGCAGAGGGAAAGTCCTACAGTGGCAAAGAAACCCGGAAGTCATTGGGCTTACCCAAACTTGGTCAAGATAATATTTTATGCAAGCAGGCAGAAGGCAAAGAGTGACGTCATAATTAAATTCAGGTGGCGCTAACAGTAAAGAAACTGCTTGCCAATGCAGGAGATGTAACAGACGCAGGTTCAGTCCTTGGGTCGGGAAGATCCCCTGGAGAAGGGCATGGCAACCCATTCCAATATTCCTGCCTGGAAAATCTCAGGGACAGAGGAACCTGGTGGGCTACAGTCCACAGGGTTGCAAAGAGTCAGACACTCCTGAAGTGACTCAGCACACACGCATGCTTGCCCATGATTAAATTCAGTTATGGGAATGAAAACCAGGCTCCATTTCTTGCTCATCCAAGTACAAGGCTTGAGAGTTTGTACCTGCTCTGTGTACTGAAACAATGCCCGCTTCTCACGGGTACCACAAACGAGGTGAGGATGAGGATGACGCCTTGAATTGGCACTTTTGCCCGAGGCTCTAGTTTTCTTATGGGAGATTGCTCTGAGCTGTCTCAAATGACTTGTGCACCAATTCTCAAAATGCTCCAGAGCGCCTGTTCTGAGAAGCAACAGGTGCAGCATGTTGAGGGGACAGACGCAAGTCAGATACAATTCTTTCCTCTAGGAGCTGACAATCTGGGAAGTTAAAACCAACCTTCATGAAATGGAAACAAGACAAGACTGAAATGCTAGAGAACAGAGTGTAAGTTCCCCTGGAATTCAGAAGATGGTGATGGACTGGGGGCTGGAATAATCCAGACCCTTGCTAGTATCCATGAACCAACAGCATCCGTATGACCAGAAACTGTTAGAAATGCAGAGTCTCGGGCACTATTCCAAACTTAATGCACCAGATGTGGGGTACACGTTAACCAGATCTTCAGTCTACCTTAAAGTTTCAGAAGCATAGTTCTGGAAGAGTTGATTCATGAGCTGAGCCTTAAAGAGTGGATAAGATTTGTAGAAGTGTACTAAATGTATCAGTGTTTGATTTCTTTGGGCTTCATATAAGGAATCTTCTCTGTAGCCTTGATATCGAAAGCCCTTCTGATTAGTAAAAGGAAGTTGGGATGAAGGCAGGGAGACGATATTCACACAGAAGGAAGAGGGAATTCCAGAGAGTAAGGCCGTTTGGAACAGGTAATTAGCTACACGTGGAGCTTTAAAGTGCACAAATGAAACCCTACTTGCTCTTCTGAATGTAGACCCTTGTGAAAAAATGTATATTTGTAACCATCCTGCTCTGCATTTGGTAACCCCCAAAGTATTCTTGCTTCAATGTGTACCGTAAGCCCTCTTGGAAACATCCAGACTTTTCACATTTAGTTTTCTTTCTTACGGGATGTAACAGTTCACCCCAAAGACCTGCATAAGAAGTGCCTCTCCTGGGTAACTAATTGGCATCTCTAACTCCCAAAGTTTTATAGAGCCTGGGAGAAGAACTTAAAATTTTTATCTGTCTTATTTGCCTTTGGCCAAAGGGAAATAAAAGCATTAGTGATTCCAGACTTGAAGGTTTAGATGGGTTCTGCTTTGTCAGACTGTATCCTGTCTTAGCTTTACTCCGGCCTCTTCCCTCTCCTCCCCTCCTCCTCTCCCTCCTGTACAATCTCCCTCCTTCCATCTGAGGCTGCACTGTGGCTTTTTACAGCACCTGTACTGCACTCACATTGTTTTTCACACACACACACACACACACACACACACACACACACACACGTGCGTGCTAATTGTCTCCCAGGCTGTAGTTGTTTTTCTACCCAGCTTGCCCTTCCCTTTGCTTCCCTGACGCTCAAATGTCATAGTCCCGGCTGTTAGGAATTATCCCACATCTGGACCCTATCAAATTTCTTTGTGCCTCACAGGACTTTTCAAATCTGAAATACTCTGATGTGTGTCTCTGTCTTAAATGTCTCCTTAGACTATAAACTCCTTGAAAGCAAGGATTTTGCCTCATTTATATTTTGCCACAACATCTGGCAAGAATAGATACTTAGCCAAAAGCAAATTTTTAACAAATTATTGTTGAGTAAATGAATAATCATAGCTAGAAAGATAGCAAAAGAGATTCTTGACAGTAAAAATATGACCATAGGTATGACTGCTGAGTGAGGTGAGAGGGATGACAATGTATATTTAAAACGGATTTCCCCAGATGATTTCTGTAAAGGGCCAAATAATAAATATTTCAGCCTTTCTGGGTCATACAGTCTGTCTCAATTATTCAGGTCTGCCATTGTATTAATATGAAAGCAGCCACAGGCAATGTGTCAATGAATGAGTGCTGTTTGTTCCAATGAACTTTATTTATGGACGTTGAATTTTGAAATTGATGTAACTTTCAAGTGTCATAAAATACTATCGTTTTAAAATTTTTTTTCCAGCCATTTAAACCTCTAAAGGCTATCATTAGCCTTCAGGCAGTACAAAAGCAGGGTGGGTGGAGCTGGCTCTTAGGCCCCAGTTTGTTGACCTTGATTTAGAACAATTAAAACATTGCAATTAAAGAAGATTCACATCAACGTTTTTACGTTGGTCAAAAGGACAATGATTGAGTAAATTATAGTACAAACACTTATGAAATTCTTTGTAGCCAATTAAAAGAATAACGACTATGTAGCAACATGGAAAATGCTATGATAAATTGCAAGTTGAATAAAGCAGACTAGAAAATTATGTCTGATTATAACTGTGTTGAATGAATCTTGAATAAGCTATCTGCAAATTATGTATGCACAAGGATTGAAAGGGAAAATGAAGGATGTTTGATTTGTATGAAGCTGGGACTATGGGTAATTTGTTTTTCCCTACATGTGAGATTCAAGCTTTCTTCCAATTCTCAGGTTCTGTGATACCATTACCATGGACATTTAGCTCAAATTAGTTCATCAAGCAAGTTCTCTTTGCAGACAAAGAAGGAAGAGGACATAATTTAGACTGGTTCGAGGTCAGGAGAGTTCTCAACAGTGTTCCAGTTAATCACCACTTCATTATAAACAGCCCCACACTTAGTGGCCTAAAACAATGGCTGCTTATTACGCTTACGGATCCTGTGGGTCAGAAACTCAATCAGGACACAGTAGCAGCTGCGTGTCTCTACCATCTGATGTCTGTAGTCTGTGGCCTCAGCTGGAAAGACCAGAGTGGCTGCAGGTGACTTGAATGTCCGGGGGCTGGAGGATCCCACATCTGAGGTGGCTCCTTTACTTCCCACCTGGACCAGAGGGAGGAATGACTCCAAGGATGCTGTACTAGTTTTCTGAGGCTGCTGTTTAAAGTTCCACGAGTAGAATGGTTTTGACAATAGAAACGTATTGTCTCACAGTCCTAGAGGCTGGAAGTCCAAGGTCAGGGTGTTCCTTCCGAAGTTATGAGGCAGAATCTGTTTCCTGCCTCTCTCCTCATTGCCGGTAGCTCCCGGGGCATCTTTGGCACTCCTTGGTGCATCACAGTGACCTCTGCTCTCACTTCACACAGCATTCTCTCACACACCTGTCTTTGTGTCCAAATTCCCACTGTTTATATGAACATGGGGCGAACTGGATTAGGCTCCATCCTACTGATCTCATCTTAACTGAATCATCCACAAAGACTCTATTTCCAAGCAAAGTCACACTCACTAGTATTGTTAAGATTGCAACATCCTTTGAAGGATGCAGTTCAACTCATTATAGCTGAGCTCCGCTGGGCTGTTCACCTACACATGGCCTGACCACACCGCCTGGAGCTGAGTTCTGAGAAGGAGCACCCCCAGATGGAGCATCCTAGGTGAGCTAGGTAGAAGGTGCATAGCCTTTTATGAACTGACTTTGGAAGCCATATTTTACTGGAAGATGCAGTTAAAGCTTTCCCAGGTTTAAGAGAACTGAGAGGTCGCCTCCAGATGAGAGCAGCAGCAAGGAATTTGAAGCCATTTTTAAAACCTACTGGGAATGATTTTTAATCTAGGATTTAGGGACCCAGTGGGAATTCCAAAGGGTCTGAGAAACCACAGAAGCTACGCAACGTATTGCATAAGCTCAGTTTCATTTTTTCTGAGGCATGGGTCCACAGAGCTCACGCTGTGCTCGAGAGGGTGTATGACCTACAAAACGATCAGGAAGTACTGGAATATTGGGTCCATCTGCTGCTTCTAAATAGAAAAGGACACTCCTCCCTTTCTCTAACTCAGAGAAAATGTTTTCCCTCTCTGGCTTGGCAGCAGAGCCAGACTTTCTCCTTCCCCCAGGCAGCTTCTGCCATCTGCCAAATGGCATTGTTCTGTGACCCTGGTGTCCTTGAAGTGGCTCAGTGGCCTTAGAGGGAGGGCCCCTTTGATCCCAGAATGCTGGGGCTCCTCCATACACGGGGATGGACTGAAGAGCTGCCTGGGGGTGCCACCCCCAGCCCCCACCTGGGAGGCTCTGCAGCACAAAAGACCCAGTGGAGGGGAGGCTCCTGCCACAGCACCGGCCCTCCCTGTCATCCTAACCTAGATCACGCCTCTGTGCTCTTTCTGTACCTGCCTGTCTCCTCCACTAGCTAACAAACTCCTCTGGGAACTCACACTTCTCGTTTCTCTTTCTGTTAGAAAATATTGAAGACCATGTTTTGCATATGATAAGACTCAAAATGGTTGGCAGTTTAAAAACATCAAAGCTGAGTTGTGGAAAGTTAGACCAGGCCCCCAAGGACACTGGAAGGCAGGGCCTCACGGGCTCCCCATGCTTAGCAAAGTCTCACTTGCAGAAGGATGCCAGCTGCAAAGGGGAGGCAAGGAGATGGGAGAGGGGGCTGTGGGGAGTGAAACGTGGAGCCGGTCTGGGTCCTAATCCTGGTTCTGGGGCTGACAATTCGAGGGGCCCTGGAGAGGCATTTCTAGGTGGCGTGGTGGAACTGCAGGGTGACCCTCGCCTCTCCGTGTGTCGGCTGTGAGAGACAGCTGGTGTACTGGGCCCGTGTCCAGTTCCTAAAGCCAGACTACCTGGGTTTGTGTCCTGGCTCCTCCTCTGTTGCCTTTGACTTGGGCAGTCATGAGCTTGGCAAAGCCTCTGTTGCCTTGTCTGTAAAACAACTGCTTCCTGAGCTCACCAGCCTCCACGGAGTGGCCGCCACGAGATAAGCACCGTGCCGAGTGTGTCACACGTATTCACTCCTTTCCTCCTGGAATAGCCCAAAGGACCAGGTGCTGTTTTATCCATTTATCAGTGGTGCAGCTGAAGCACAGAGAGTAGGTAATCCGCCCACCATCACACCTTGCCAAGGGGCACAGCTGTCATTTGAACCGGGCAGTCGGGCTCCCTGGGCCTCTTCCCACAACTGCTTCATTGCCACACAGCTCGCTGTCCTGATGAGCCTAAGCTGCTTAGCATGTAAATGCTCAAGAAATGTTTGTGGTTCATGCTGATCATTCCGAATTTCAGTCTCATTTTTTAAGTTGGGGGTGATGCCACCTAATTCACTGGAGACAACAGAGATAAAATACTAAGCTGTGTGCCCGAGGCTGGGGTGCCTGGCTTGTTGTCTCTGGTGTCGGCTGCATGGTAAGTGGACAAGCCCCCAGCCCCAAGGACACAGACTCAGGAACCTTCTAGCTTGCACAGAGCTTTGCTCAAGACAGATGCTCAAAAATAGTTTACTCCACTCTTCAAGAACTAGAGAGTTCCCAACTGTCTTGTAGAGGCTGTTTTAAAAGAAGGTGTGAAAGAAAGGATACTGAGTGTTGGGGCAGAAACCACAATCGATTCCACGCCCGCCTTCAGTCTCAACTCCAGAAAGAAGCTCGCTCCATGTGAGCCTTCCAGCAACCTGCTTCATGCTGGTTTCACTGAACCTGGGCATGGATGTCACTGTCTTTGTTCACGCATGACAGCTGTGGCCCTGTTCTCACTTTGCATGTGCAGGTCAATACTGCCTGCCTTTGCCTGCTGGCTGTCCACAGACTTGGTACCTTGTCTTTTTACTAACTATCAAGGTGCAATGCCAAGTAGCAGGCTTGAAATGGTTCCTGGCTGACTCAGCAGCTTGGATCCTGCTGGAGGTAGAGGCTAGTCCTGGTTATTTATTGTCTTGATATCTTCTCTCTCTGCCCCTGTCCAGGGTGAGGCAGCAATTCTGGGTAATTGTGTCTGCTCTGCAGACCAACCTTTTCTTTCATGTGGGCTGTCCCAGGATCTAGACGGGGGCATAGGATAGGTGGTGGCATGACCGAGAGCATTCAGTGGCCCGTCGGTCCAGCCACAAACTCCAGCTGGGACTTCAGCAGGAGAAAGCTCACATTTTGATCTCCATGCATCTGATGCTATGTAGTTCTCAACTGATTCTGAACTGGGGTACCGAAGAAAGGGGTGTTATTGACTAACCCACTTAAAAGCCCCAACAGGATGCATGGGAAATGGGTCTGTGATCTGGTTGGAGAGAGAAAGCTCTTTTTAGACAAGAGGTGGTTTCCCAGGGCCCATGCCAGAGGAAAAGAGAGGAGTGAATGGATAAGCAGGGGAAGAAGCGGGGTGGAGAGTGTTGGGGGTGGGGAATGCTGGTGGGGCTCTGGCACCAGACCACCCACTTTCGGGTCTGAGCTCTGATCTTTCCAGCTGTGCAGCTGTGAGCAGCTGAGTTTTTCTTCCTACTCAGTTCTCTCATCTGTAAAACAGGACAGACCAGAGCCCCTTCCCTCACAGGTGGGAGGCTTACACAAATTAATTCATAAAAGGCACTAGAAAGCACTGTGGGCAGATTAGACACTGAGACTCCTAGGAAGCCCCGGTATATGTGAGCTATCATTCTCTAGAAAAACAGTCCAGAGAAATGGAGAAAACGAGGTCACTATGAGACACAGATGTGAATTCCAGTCCTCTGGATGAACGTGAGTAAAACTCAGCAGCATTTAAGAGTCTGGCCTGCCACTGCTTAGACACCCAGTGACGACTCAAGACCTGAGGAAGGTGAAGACAAAGGGAAGGACAGGGACCTGCAGGAGGGAGCCTGAAAGATAAGGCGGGAGATCTTGGTCCAGCCATTCAGGGAAACAGCTCAGCTTCCGCATGTGGCATTCCTCAGCTTCTGTTCCTGCTCTCACCTCTTCCTGGAGTAACATCCAACCCAAAGCCCGAGATGCAACATTGAGAAGCGACGGGCAGTGGTCCCACCAGGAGACTGATGAAAACGCAGTTTCCAGAGCAGAGGGCATCCCAGGGCCGCCCCTCACGCTGCTGCCCCTCCAGTGTCCTCTGGGGCCTGCATGTGTGTGCTTCCTGCCTTGGTGCTGTGTTGGTATTGTTTTGATGGACGTAAAAGTAAGGCCACCTTGAATCAAGTTGCTGTTTTCTTCTGAAGTCTGTTTGCAGCCTGTTTATTCCTCCAGGGACATTCTGAGCCTAATTCTGAGAATAACTTTGGAAAGTTAATAAAAGACTTCCCAAAAAACACTGGCAGAGAGGAACTGCCACAATAGCACACAGCCGTATGGGACCGGTAGAATCCTGGCTCAAAGTGAAATCTTGGGTCGTGAGACGGAGATTCCAGAGGAAAACCAATCTGGGAGGATAGTGTTTTACAGAGGAAGCACTAAATAAATCCTCACTCACGCAGTGCAGGTTCTGACCTGGAAGTCTGTGTTTAGAGGGGATCAGGGCCCATAGGAAGGCCCTGTAGGTTTCCATTAGACTGCAAGAAAGTGGATGTTAAATGAGAAGAGAGGGATGGGAGAGAGAAGAGAGGCCAAGTGGAGTGAAAACAAGCAAACAAAAAGAGTAAGAAGAGGAGAGAAGAGAGTGAGTGCCAGAGCATGAGAAAACAGAGTGGCAAGAAGGAGCATTTGATCCTCCACCTTCTTCAAACTTTTCTTTTTTTTAATCACAGTATATGCACCTTTAAGAGGCAACTTTTTCTTGAGAGACTGAGTTCAAACGGCAAGGAGACTCAGGTTGCTAACACAGCTAACTGGCTAACACTAACTGTATCGTTCAACACTGGGCTTCTCTGGTTCAGTTATTGCTTATGACCAGGCAGAAAGAAACCTTGCTAATTACTCCATGAGGATGGGGTTGTGTGCCTGGAGGAAGGACAACATCTTTTGCCATAGAGAAAATAGTATGCCCTGTGCTCTGGGCACTGCGCAAAGTTCTGGGGATGCAGATGGCCGTGAGTGAGACCCAGCACTTGCCTTCATGGTGATTACCAGCTGGAGCAGGTGACACGTCTTAAATGAGCCACTGAGGTTTTTAAAGAGCAAGGTATCCTGTTCATACATATATTTTACTAAGATTTCTCTGGCTATGTTGTGGAGACTGTGTTAGAAAAAGGCAGAGTTGGATGCAGAGAGACTGGTTAGGGGCTTAGGAGGCTGTTACAATAGGTCCAGTGACAGATGATGGAGGCCTGGGAGAGCGAGTAGTAGGTGGAACTAAAAGATATTTGGGGTAGAATGGCATAAATTGGGTATGGATCAGAGGACAGTGGGGCAGGGGTATTACTGCCAGTTTCAGACTTGACCTACTGGGTAGAGGGAGTAAATTAACAAAAATATGAGACCTCAGGAGAGTAGCAGTCTGTTGGGAAACAATGAACTCTTTGTTGCGAGGGACACTATAGATTGAATCACTTGACCTCTATTCTATACTCCGTGTAGTGGCCCAGTCTGTACTCCACAGTCTAGACAGCCAAAAGCTCCATGGTTCAGGTCCAACAATTGGTTAGACCCACTCACGAGTCTTGATTTCAGAGCAGAGGCTGCAGAGCCCAAAGCATCTATCTGGCTAATGCAAATCCAGCAGCTGTAAGAGCCTCTGAATCAAGTGATTTTGGTCACAGCTGCCTGACAGATGTAGCAGAAGTAAGCTCGTGTTTGGAACAGCAGGCTTCTCACTCCTCAGCTTCTTGCTGCGGCAAAGATAGCACTTCTCCTAGAGGGTTAAATCTGCAGTATTATTCTGGTGTCATGCCTGGACACCTTTCCTGGAGACTTTTCTAGTCTTTCCAAAAATTTTAAAGCATGCAATTTCCTGTAGAAACCTCTTTCTGCCTAAAATGTGTGGAATGCTTCTGCTAGCAGCAACTAAAATTTAACAGATACAGATGCAGTGAGCATGTAGAACCTGCAAGTTATGTAGGTGTAAATACACGGATAACATGCAGGTATATGGGTCTGGTGGCTCAGACAGTAAAGAACCTGCCTGCAATGCAGGAGACATGGGTTCAGTCCCTAGGCTGGGAAGATTCCCTGGAGTAGAGAATGACTACCCACTCCAGTATTCTTGCCTGGAGAATTCTATGGCCAGAGAAGCCTGGAGGCCTATAGTCCATGGGGTCACAAAAAGTTGGACATGACTGAGCAACTAAGCCTGCATGCGTGCACATGGGCCTGGAGTTCAGGAGAAAATCGGTCTTGTAATTGTGTGTTGTTGGCATACAGACTGTAATGGGTGAGATCACCCGGAGAAGTATTGCCAAGAAAGGATTTGAAAGATGAGAAGAAAGGAGGGCCTAGGACAGAACCTTTGGAAATTCCAGTTTTAAAAAGAAGGTTAGAAATATAAGTTGGTCATCAGAGGGAGATGTCCAAAAGGTGGGAAGATGAGGAGGTGTTAGTATCACAGAAGCCAGGGGTGGAAAGTGTGTCTACGGAATGACAGACGCTGGAGGAGGTCAGGCAAGGTGAGGGCTGGGGTGTCTATTGAATCTGGTCTTTGGTAATCTTGGCAAGAATTTGATTACAGTGTTGGGAATAGGGTTCAAATTAAAAGGACTTGGGGATGTGGGAGAGAGAAGGAAATTGATACTGTGGGAATAGGCAGTCTTTTAAAAGAGGGCTGACTTTCCCTTGGGGTGATATGCGATCAAGGGAGGGAGTTTTTGTTTTAATATCCTTAGTCAAACTAAGTCACCTTTCCATGATGAAGCATCAGTGAGGTATGTGAAATTGAGATACATATTTCATCTCAACAATGGGTCTTTCATGTTGGAGAAAGAAGCACATGTTTGATGGTGATGAGATGAAATTAGGAGAGAATTAGTGAGGGATAAAGAAGAGAATGCCTTCGATCTGTGGTGCTGGAGAAGACTCCTGAAAGTCCCTTGGGCAGCAAGGAAACCAAACTAGTCAATCTTAAGGGAGATCAACCCTGAATATTCATTGGAAGGACCGATGCTGAAATTGAAGCTCCAGTATTTTGGTCATCTGATGTGAACAGATGACTCATTGGAAAAGTCCCTGAAGCCAGGAAAGATTGAGGGCAGAAGGAGAAGAGGGCATCAGAGGATGAGATGGCTGGACAACATCACCGGTGCAATGGACATGAACTTTGGTAAACTCTGGGAGATGGTGAGGGACAGGGAGGCCTGGCCTGCTGTAGCCCATGGGTTTGCAAAGAGTCGGACACGACTGGGTGACTGAACAACAACAACAGCAAAAGAAGAGGAGGGGCTTCCCAGGTGGTCCTAGTGATAAAGAACCCTCCTGCCAGTGCAGGAGACATAAGAGCTCAGGTTCGATCCCTGGGCAGGAGAAGGGCTTGGCAACTCACTCCAGTATTCTTGCCTGGATAATCCCTGTGGACAGAAGAGCCTGGCAGGCTACAGTCCATAGGGTTGCCAAGAGTCGGACACAACTGAATGCAACTTGGCACGCATGAACACACACAAAGGAGAGAAGATACATATGTACTTTATAGCTGTGCAGACATAGGAGTGGGTGGGCTTCCCAGTGGCACTAGTGGTAAAGAACCTGCCTGCCAATGCAGGAGACATAAGAGGTGCAGTTTCAATCCCTGGGTTGGGAAGATCCCCTGGAGGAGGGCATCTTGCCTAGAGAATCCCATGGACAGAGGAGCCTGGTGGGCTACAGTCCAAAGGGTTGCAAAGAGTCAGACTCAATGTAGTGATTTAGCACGCACGCATGCATGCCATCCTGATGCTGGGATGGTTTTAAGCAGAGAAAGGGGTGCAGGTCGGGGAAGGGCTTCAGACAGAGGAAAGAAGGGACAGAGGGAGGAGGGGCATCAGGAATTAGCTGCTGTGAGCAGGAAGCCCAGGACTTGCGTTGACGGCATTTATTCTTTGTGCAATAATAGACAACGTTCTCTTTGGGGGTATTTATGGGATGCTGAGGACTGGAGATTTCTAGAGAGTGAATAAGGCCTTAACGGTCATCCTGTAGAATGAAAGAGCAGACTCACTAGCTTTCCGTCACTGCCAGGAGCCTGCTTGGGTTTAATAACAAGGAACTGATGAATCAATCCATCCATCCAAGTGAGATTGGTTCTAAATATAGCCCTTCAGTCCATGATACAGACAGAATCAGGGGGAAGCAAGCGGATAGTCACCCAGCAGACAGGGTCAGACACTCTGCTAAATGGGTTGTTGGGTAGGGGAGCAGGAATGGGGGCGGATCACGGCTGGAGCAGGATGGATTTCACCGGAGTGAAATCTCACCCTGGAGTCATGTCTTGTCTGCCAGGAGGAGAAAGCGGCTTGCTTTTCCTAGTGAACAAAAGCTGAGCTTGCATGAACATCTCTGGAGAGAAATGTGTTTGTACATTAGGCTGGTAATTAAAGGCTTCTAATAAACCAAGTCTCATTACTCAGCTTAAGGAGCTGCCTAGAGAGCATCTGACATGGTGTCAAGTGTCGGCTCGCGGCACAAAGCTGAGCTGGAAGGGGCCCAGCCCTGGGGGTAGGGCACGGGCTGAGAGCTCGCAGAGACCTGCCTCCTAGGGCTCCCCTGCACCAGGCTGCACTGATGGGGAACAAGCAGATCCTTACGCTGGCTGCTCAGGCTTCCTTGTTCTCTTTTCCAAATATTGAAACAGGCTGTAAAGCACAGGGCCATGTCAGCTGCCTGATTCAGTGAACATTACAATGGTTAATTGTTGAGACCTCAATGGTTGTTGGGAACCCCATGCAGGTTACACTCTCTCAGCTGTGAGGAAGGCTGCTGCCAGCCATTCTTCACTAGCTGCCAGGAAAGTCTTGTTAGCATCAAAGTTCAGATAAGGTAACGCCATCAGTTGCTTCTCCACAAAATAGAGCCTGTGGTTCGCACTTCACAAATGTTTGTGTAATTAAATACTTTCACTGGGGCACAGGGATAATAATACCTTGGTTCTGTAAAATACTTTCTAGTTTGCAAAGCACTTTTCACTCCTATCATCTAATCCCCTCTTTGCTGTCAAGTGTTATTTCTTATCTAGAGTAGGGATGGTATTAATATTATCTACCACCACCACCACAATAGCTGCTAACTTTTCTGGAAGCTTTCTAAGTACTGGGCACTGTTTTACATGCATTACAAGCTACACGGTCAGTGGCAATCAGTTCAGTTTGGTTTGGTCGCTCAATCGTGTCCAACTCTTTGCAACCCCATGAATCGCAGCACGCCAGGCCTCCCTGTCTATCACCAACTCCCAGAATTCATTCAAACTCATGCCCATCAAGTCAGTGATGCCATCCAGGCATCTCATCCTTGGTTGTCCCCTTCTCCTTCTGCCCTCAACCCCTCCCAGCATCAGAGTCTTTTCCAGTGAGTCAACTCTTCGCATGAGGTGGCCAAAGTATTGGAGTTTCATCTTTAGTATCAGTCTTTCCAAAGAACACCCAGGACTGATCTCCTTTAGAATGGACTGGTTGAATCTCCTTGCAGTTCAAGGGACTCTCAAGAGTCTTCTCCAACATCAATTCAAAAAGCATCAATTCAAAGCATCAGTTCAAAAGCATCAATTCTTTGGTGCTCAGCTTTCTTCACAGTCCAACTTTCACATCCATACATGACCACTGGAAAAACCATAGCCTTGACTAGACAGACCTTTGTTGACAAAGTAATGTCTCTGCTTTTCAATATACTTTCTAGGTTGGTCATAACTTTCCTTCCAAGGAGTAAGCATCTTTTAATTTCATGGCTGCAATCACCATCTGCAGTGATTTTGGAGCCCAAAAAATAAAGTCTGACACTGTTTCCACTGTTTCCCCATCTATTTCCATTGGGAATAGATCTATTCATCTATTTCCCATGAAGTGATGGCACCAGATGTCATGATCGTTTTCTGAATGTTGAGCTTTAAGCCAACTTTTTCACTCTCCTCTTTCACTTTCATCAAGAGGCTTTTGAATTCCTCTTCACTTTCTGCCATAAAGGTGGTGTTATCTGCATATCTGAGATTATTGAGATTTCTTCTGGTGATCTTGATTCCAGCTTGTGCTTCTTCCAGCCCAGCATTTCTCATGATGTACTTGGCATAGGAGTTAAATAAGCAGGGTGACAATATACAGCTTGACGTACTCCTTTTCCTATTTGGAACCAGTCTGTTGTATCTAGTTCTAACTGTTGCTTCCTGATCTGCATATAGGTTTCTCAAGAGGCAGGTCAGGTNCTTGATTCCAGCTTGTGCTTCTTCCAGCCCAGCATTTCTCATGATGTACTTGGCATAGGAGTTAAATAAGCAGGGTGACAATATACAGCTTGACGTACTCCTTTTCCTATTTGGAACCAGTCTGTTGTATCTAGTTCTAACTGTTGCTTCCTGATCTGCATATAGGTTTCTCAAGAGGCAGGTCAGGTGGTCTGGTATTCCCATCTCTTTCAGAATTTTCCACAGTTTATTGTGATCCATACAGTCAAAGGCTTTGGCATAGTCAATAAAGCAGAAATAGATGTTTTTCTGGAACTCTCTTCCTTTTCCCATGATCCAGCAATCATGGGAATAGTGGCAATGGGGAAGCCAAAGAAGGAAAAAGACTATGGCTTTGTTATACACAGATGATATTTTATATGTTAGCCAGGGCGACCCCAGGGTGGCATGCATTTTCACATAGTTCCTTGCTAGGAAAAACCTTGCTTCCCATAACTAATTTCAATATTTCTCATCATTCTTTCTATAGCTTTCAAGATGGTCCATGACGTAGGTCCTTCTCTATATTATTCTGAAAGAGTCAACTCACTCTAATGAAAAGAAGAGCTAACACTTATGGGACACATCTCTGTGCTGGGCTCTGATGTAAGCAGTTTCTGCTGCTACTGTTGCTACTGTTGCTGCTGCTGCTGCTGCTAAGTAGCTTCAGTCGTGTCCGACTCTGTGCGACCCCATAGATGGCAGCCCACCAGGCTCCCCCATCCCTGGGATTCTCCAGGCAAGAACACTGGAGTGGGTTGCCATTTCCTTCTCCAATGCATGAAAGTGAAAAGTGAAAGCGAAGTCGCCCAGTTGTGTCTGACTCTTAGCGACCCCATGGACCGCAGCCTACCAGGCTCCTCTGTCCATGGGATTTTCCAGGCAAGAGTACTGGAGTGGGTGCCATTGCCTTCTCCCAAGCAGTTTCTAGGCATCCTTTTATCTCATCCTCATAAGTACCCCCTGAGGCAGGTAGAATGATTAGCCTTCTTTTCAGATTAGACAACCGAGGCACCAGGAGGTTACCTGGCATGCCCCAGGTCGTTGAGAGACAGCGGGTGCTCTGGCTGCAGTGCCCACTCTCTTGGTCCCCACACTGACCGCACGGTTGATGGCTTGGTGCGTTCCTTTCAGTCAAGCTTGGCCTCAACTTGAGGAACATGGTTTGCTGAGCCAAGACGAAACTTATTTGCTCTTAGCAGAGGTCAACTGACTGCCTGAAGAAGCTACTTCTCAGTCTTCAGTGTCCAAGTCCATCGCTGTTCTCGCTGGATCATGTCACAAGTCTCAGAAAAACCAGACACTAAAATATACTGCAAGAGGCAGGGGGCAAGAGGTTTTTGTTTTTGTTTTAAATTAGGCTTTTGGAAGTTGGATGGCCACCAATTAAAACCTTTTTTTCCCCACTTTCCTCCAAAGAAATGCTTATTTCTCTGATCTAGAAGGGAAGAAACCATAAGAAGCTGCAATTTGCTCGGCCCTCCTGCCCTGCCTGTTGGCCAGCTGTTCTTTGGATGTGAGTGTCCTGAATCCTGGGGGCAGAGCCCTTTTTGCCACAATCTACTCCACCGCCTGCCCACAGCCCCCCCTGCTTGAGCTTCCTGGGGGAGCTGGTTTGAGGTGTGGGTGGACCCAGAAGTGAGGTCAGGCACCTGCTCCTAGGCCTTCACCTGGGTGCCCTCCTTACCACCCGAGTCATCATGAGAAGGGGCAGGGCCTCCCTTATTTGGAACACTAGAGTGAGACACACTATCACACGTGTAGCACATACAACGGGGTGAAAGTTTTCCCTTTGGCAGCAGAGCATGACACCGTTCTTACATGGTGGAAATGTTGCTCAGCCTGAGAACTCCTGGCTTGCACCCCTGGACATGGAATTAGTGGCTTGTAAAAGCAGAACATGCCTGAAATCACGCCTGAAAGAGCATCACTCACCATCTTATGGGCTACATCTTTCATCTTGCCTGCCTGCCTCTCTGTAGCTTTATTTGTTCTTTGTTTGTGGGTTTTTTTTTTTTTTTTTTAGTCACAGCTTCTCACCAGTTTTAAAACGTGCCTAGAAGTGGAAAAGGGCTTTGCCTTATGAGAGACTGTCAGCATCGCCAAAGGTGACCTTCACTGTCCGTGCAAACAGAACTAAAACAGCCGGCCACACTCACTCCTCAGTGCTTTTCAGGGCTTAGTAAGTTAGGCCACAGTAACCCCCTGGTGCCATAATCCACCAATGCTGAGCATTTTCAGATGATCATACATGACATGGTTGCTAAAGACACAGCTTCTCTGAGACTTGAAATGTCACAATTGTTTAAACAGCCCTGAGAAAATGACCCTGAAATCACAGGTACTGAGAAGAAGCCCGTTTCTCCTCCACTTTGTAAATCTCCCAGTACGTATACACACACAAACACACACACATACACACGTGTGCTAAGTCACTTCCGTCGTGTCTGACTCTTTGCGATCTCATGAACTGCAGCACGCCAGGCTTCCCTGTCCATCACTATCTCCCTGAGTTTGCCCAAACTTCTGTCCATTGAGTCAGTGATGCCATCCAACCATCTCATCCTCTGTCACCCCCTTAAATCCAGATGCCCAGGCCCATCGTCAGACCACTTAAGTCAGAATCTCGGGGACTTGGGAAGCAGTCAGTACTTTCTGAAAGCCCCATCAAGTGATTGTTACGTGAAGCCAGAGGTAAGAATCACTGCTTTGATTCTCAAAATGTGGGCCCCAAACTAGCTGCATAAGCATCACTGGGGAACTTAAATAGAAATGCAGATCCCCAGGCCCCACCGTAACCCTACTGAATCAGAAACTGTGGAGACGGGCCCCAGCAATCAGTTTTAATGAGCCTTCTCGGGTCCATCCTCAAGGAAAGGAGTCTTGAATATTCATTGGAAGGACTGATGCTGAAGCTGAAACTCCAATACTTTGGCCACTTGATGCGAAGAGCTGATTCATATGTAAAGACCCTGATGCTGGGAAAGACTGAAGGCAGGAGGAGAAGGGGGCGACAGAGGATGTGATGGTTGGATGGCATCACTGACTCAATGGACACGAGTTTGAATTAACTCCGGGAGTTGGTGATGGACAGGGAGGCCTGGTGTGCTGCAGTCCACGGGGTTGCAAAGAATCAGACACGACTGAACTGAACTGAACTAGGTGATTCTCTGCATGGTACAGTTTGAGAACCAGTTTAGATGACAAAGTAGTATTTTTGCAAAATCCACTGGGATAATTAAGCTGTTAACTGTTACCTCTAATTTCTTTGTCTGCAGCAAAACTCAATTCCGTCTTTCTGATGATTCTCATCTTGGCTCATCTGAGACGAAGAAATACAAAAGAAACACCTGAGGCCCGACTGTTATTTCTGGATTGGGAACCAACAAAGCAAAATAATCTTACACATGGAGACAAATTATTTGGTCTCTTATAATTAAGGCATCTGTGTTAGTATTATTTTATAAGAAGCAGGTTTCTAGTCTTTACTTATTGTTTACCTATCAAGCCTGATGCAGCCAGAAAAAAATTATGCCCCAAAGAGGTTTAATTAGAGAGAAATGTGGTTGGACTTCCCTAGGGAAATCTATGATATTGTAGGAAGATGTGTTTGTGGTGCAGAGCAGAGAGCTTAATTCACTCTGAGAGAGTCCAGTTGAGGCAGCCACCAGAGGAGGGAGACGAGGGAAGGAGGAGAGAAGGGGGCGATCAGTAGTAATTTGAGCTGAGTTATGAAAGCAAAGATGACTTGTTCTCCAATGCTGATAATTACTGAAATTTCAGGATCTGAGAACTTCTGCCTCAAGAGTTACTGAGGGGCACAAATGAGTGATTTTGAATTGGGGAAGTTCAAAGACCTTCTTCTACTCCTGACTCGTCCCCTCTCATTTATAGAACTAAATCACAGAAACAACATTTATTAATTCCTACAGTTTGGATATCCAGAATGTTATGTTTTTCTTTGCAGTAAAAATCAAAGAATACTAGGTGGTGAATTGACACTTATCCCGACAATTATATCTATCAGGTATGGAAAAAGTGAAAGTGTTAGTCACTCAGTCGTGTCTGACTCTTTGTGACCCCATGGACTGTAGCCCGCCAGGCTCCTCTGTCCACGGGATTCTCCAGGCAAGGATACTGGAGTGGGTTGCTGTACCCTCTTCCAGGGGATCTTCCCGACCCAGGGATCAAACCCATGTCTCTTATTTTTCCTGCGTTGGTAGGCAGGTTCTTTACCACTAGCGCCACCTGGGAAGCCCACCTATTGTGTATTTTAAGCCTCAAAACAATACTTAGGTGAATATCGTTGGCCCATTTTTCCCAATTAGAAAACTGAGAGAGACCCTAAGCAAGTAACCTAGTCATTAAATGATAGAGCCAAGATTCTAATCCAGGTCTGTCCAACCCTAAGGCCTTTGTTTGCTTCCTTGGTCCAGAAGGATATTAATTGGAGCCTAGAGCTGTGCCCCCAGCTGACAGGTCTACATGCAACTACAAACAAAAAGATGAGCCCAGAGCTTCACTCTCACAGGTGAACATTACTAAGGGCAACTCTGTACGGTGCTTCCAGACATCTTGTGACCTTTTCTATCCCAGGAGGATGCTGGCTTAGCAAAGATCTCTTTAGCCTGGTCCTGTTTCTCACACACACCCTGACCTTACAAGCCTCCCCCTCTCTCAGGAGCAGAGTTCAGTCCCTGGAGCTGGCAGAGCTGCGATTGCACCAGCTTCACCCTCCTCTGAGCTCCACCCTTTTCAGACCCTCTTGGGCCCTGAGGGAACCCATGAGCACCAGACTCTTGTTCAACCAGTGGGACTGGACTGGACGGTTAAGTAAGATTTCCCACGTGTGCTCACTACTGCTGGCTCAAAATGGATCTTGATTGTTTTTCTTAGGAAAAATCCTTGGAGGCCAAGGCAAAGTCAAAGGGGAGGAGGGTGAGCACGCTAAAGGAAGAAGAGGGGTGAGGCGGTGGGGATACAGTTACCCTGGACTTTTTCATCTTGACTCCTCCAACTCAACATCCAGGAGGCTCTCTCCCCATCATCCACAGGGTGAGAAAGTCCGGGCCCTTCTGAGGTCTAGGAATGGGGTGTGTGAGGCGGGGTTGGGTGTGGGGAGGGTGGGTGGGGGTGGGGGT
>SJYA01002928.1:79244-113200 GCA_006410615.1 Neotragus moschatus
TTGGGGTGGGGGTGGGGGTGGCTAGCTGTTTGCAAACTAATCTGCTAAAATGTATAAGGATTAGAAGAGTTGTTAGAATTGAGGAAAGTCTATTACAGCACTTCACAGGCATTAATGCACATATATACTAATCATCTGGGATCTTGTTAAAATGCAGACTCTGGTTCAGTCCCTCTGGCTGGGTTGAGACCCAACATTTTGCATTTCCAGCAAGCTTCCAGGGGATGTGGCACTGCTGGTCCATGAACCACATTATGAAGAGCGAGGGTGCATCATATCTGAGTAAGCTATACCTGCTGGAGCCACTGTTAGGGCCACGGCGACTGCTGCTGCTGCTGCGGCTGCTAAGTTGCTTCAGTCGTGTCGGACTCTGTGCGACCCCATAGACGGCAGCCCACCAGGCTCCCCCATCCCTGGGATACTCCAGGCAAGAACACTGGAGTGGGTTGCCATTTCCTTCTCCAATGCATGAAAGTGAAAAGTGAAAGTGAAGTCGCTCAGTCGTGTCCGATTCTTAGCGACCCCATGGACCACCGCCGACCAGGCTCCTCCGTCCATGGATTTTCCAGGCAGGAGCACTGGGGTGGGGTGCTATTGCCTTCTCCGGACATGGCCACTATTATGGACTAAATGTTTGTGCCCCCCCCCCACCAAATTAATACGTCTAACTGCAGGTGTGGCTGCAGATGGGGCCACTAGGAAAGTAACTAAGACGAAATGAATAACTGAATTATTTTGTTGTATACCTGAAACTAACACAACATTGTAAATCAACTCTACTCCAATATAAAATGAAAATTAAAAAAAAAAGATGAATCATAAGGGGCCCTGATCCAACAGGAAGAGATTGGTGTTCTCCCTCTCTCTCTTTCTCCTTCTTTTCTTCTCTCTCCCTCCCACGTCCCCCCCTGCCCCTCACCCACTAACTCAATCCCAGAGGAGAGGTCATGTGAGAACACGACAGGAAGACAGCCATCCACAAATGAGTAAGAGCACTCTCACCAGAAACTGACCATGCCAGCACCCTGACCTTGAACTCTCTGCCTCTAGAGCTGTGAGGAAATAAATGTGTGTTGTCTCAGCCCCTCAGTGTGTAGTATGTTACAGTGATTGGAGCGGATGAATACAGCTGCTATGGTGTCTGCTCCAGACATTCAGGAGTTCGGGAGAACCAGATACCCTTGTGCCCTAGGACTTGCTGTGTTTAGTTGCTCAGTCGTGTCTGACTCTTGCGACCCCACGGACTGTAGCCTGCCAGGCTCCTCTGTCCATGGGGAATCTCCAGGCAAGAATACTGGAGTTGGTTGCCATGCCCTCCTCCAGGGGATCTTCCCAACCCAGGGATCAAACCCAGGATTCCTGTGTTGCAGATGGATTTTTTACCATCTGAGCCACCAGGAAAGCTCTAGGAATTCACAAGGGACAATCTCTAAACCCAGACAAGCTGGCTGCTCCCTCTACTATACTTTTCTATACTTCAACTCACAGTTTCATTAGTCAGCATATATCAATCTCAGCTGCACATGGATATAATCTGAGAGCTTTAAAACACTAGCCATGTCTGAGCGTCAACCACCCAGGATGCCAATTTACTTGGTCTGGTGTGTAGCCTGGGCATCAGGATTTTTTAAAGCTCCTCAACAGATTCATTCTGAGATCAAGAATCCATTGTTTCAAGCAAACATTTTAGGTCCAAGAAAGGGGTTAATATCAGCCTCTGCTCTAGGGGAAAAGAGTAAAGAGCTCTCTCTGTGGGTGTGGGTACGTGAAGGGACTGCCAACAGCAGGAAAGGGCAGAGGAGCAGAAGCCGTCACTCCGGAGCGGCAAAAGGGACAGGAAACGGTCAAGTTAATTTCCTGCAAAAGTTCTGATCTTCTGCAGAGGTCCTACCCCCCTTCTATGATGAAAGGTTAAAGAATCTTCAGAACCAGCCTGTGGAATGTGTCCTTTCAGTTCAGTGAGAAGTGAAGCCCTGCTGGGTAATTTCAAACCCTGCTCCTTCAAGAAGGCTCCCCAGATGTCAGCGTCAGCCTCCTGATCAACACGAATCTCCTCTTCTGCTTTCTTCTGGCATAAGCTCCAGCGTCCCCTCAAAGTGCCAAGCTCCACTCAAGCTATTTCAGTAGACAGGGCCTCACAAGGGATAAGACTTCTATTCGACTTCTCCTTGGGGCTCTCTGAGTTCCCTCTCCTATCCTGATTCAACACAGTCAGACGGCCCTCCAAGAGCAGTTTTGAACTGAGGCACTAGAGAGAAATCAGGAACAAATGATATGACCCCTTCTTCCTGCGTTTGTTCATTGAGTTCGTGTTTACACTTACCAGTGTTGAGTTATATTGCTTCTGCCCTGTCACACTGCACTTCACTGATTTCTGGAATGAAGTTAACTGCTCTGTGGCTGGGTTGCATTCTCATCCATAACCTGAGGATGGATGATTCAGGTTATGGATGGTGAATCACCCACTGGTGATTCAGGCCCCATCAACTTGTGGATTTAACTGATCCTACTGGACAATCTCAGAGGCATCACGCCTGTGTTTATGGTGCTGGATGAAGGGAAAACATTAAACACATCGTATCTCTTTTCATTCTTACAGCAACCCTATGAGAATAGACATTACTATAATTTCATTTTATAGATGAGGGAACTGAGGTTCTAAGACATTCAGTTGTTTCTTTGCCCAAGGTCTTTGCAGTATTCGAACTCGGATTTATGGTCTGGGAATTACATTCCACTGCTCCCAGGAAAAGTCTGGTCATCTCCATTTCATGGGGGAAGGAACTACACTCTGAGGCTAGTTAAGCTCCAAGAGGTTTCCAAACAGGAAGCTTATAGCTTGCTCAGCTACCATACATCTTTCCACTGTCTTTCCCCGCCCCCCCCAACCCGCCCCACCAAAGACAGTCATGAGCCTCATCATTGCTGAAAAAGTATCTCACTGTTTATGGGATCCGATAGGGCTGATAGGTTGGTTACTGGAATTTCTAGTCATTATTGGGCTCTAGGATAGAGACTTTTCTTTTATTGCTTCAAAGATCTTTTTAGGAAGCAGTCAAGCAAGCCTGAAATTACATGTGAAATCAGATGACTTAAACTTTTTTTAAAGCTGTATTTTTTATTTTTCTCTCTATTTTTACATTTTCTTGGCATTGCAATGCACAACTTGCAGTATCTTATTCCCCTGACTAGGGGGTCAAACCCAGGCCCCCTATAGTGGAAGGGCAGAGCCCTAACCACTGGACAGCCAGGGGATTCCCCCCACCTCTCTCTTTTAGCAGCAAAATATAAATGCCAGTCCTTTTCCCATTCCTGCAGTTTACCACACCTTCTCATTAACCTCTGGTGCCAACTTCACAGTGATTCATCTTAACACGTGGATGGTTAGAATTCCACAGAAGCGGTCCCCAACCTTTCTGGCACCAGGGACTAGATTCATGGGAGACAAAATTTCCAAGGAGCGGGGTAGAGGGTAGAGATGGTTTTGGGATGATTCAAGTGCATTAAATTTATTGTGCACTTTCTTTATATTATTATATCACCCCCAACTCAGAAAGTGAAGTCGTTCAATCGTGTCCGACCCTTTGCAACCCCATGGACTGTAGCCCACCAGGCTCCTCTGTCCATGGAGATTCTCCAGGTAAGAATACTGGAGTGGGTTGCCATTTCCTTCTCCAGGGGGTCTTCCTGATCCAGGGATTGAACCCTGGTCTCCTGCTTTGGAGGCAGACTCTTTACCCTCTGAGCCACTGAGGGAAGCCCCTTATTTCTCTTATTACTATATCAACTCCAACTCAGATCATTGGGCACTAGATCCCAGGGGTTGGGATCCCTGTTCTGTAGTACCTCATTATTTCTACTTAAGAACATAAGGAAAGTGCAGCTGTCTTCCAGTTACACAGATTAGAATAGGATGGGATCCTTTATCACTATGGAGGCCTGTGTGACCCAATTCACTGGAAGATTCTTGGTTGGGTTTATCCAGCGGGTGGGATAGGTTTCACACTGGCGTCTCTGATAGGTCTTCCCTGAGCCATTGTTCTTGTTATTTCTGTGAAAAGGTCACTGAGGGTTAGCCTTGTAGGTTGGATCGAGTTGTTCAGAATTAAGATCAAATTTTGCCCTCATCAGTGATACTATCTGTTCCATCAGTGGAGGTAATTAGCTAAGAGTAGGTGAAGTTGGTACATACTATTTAATAGACCCCACTAAGGCCCCAGGGGCATCAAAATACCTTTCCTTTTATATCACTTTGGCTCATCTTGCCCATCATCTCTGGGCTGAAATTATTCCAATTACCTATTTTTTATGATAGATCTCAGAGTTTCAGCCATAGGATTTTACTTTTTTCTCCAAAATATGAAGATGCACATGTTGAGAGGTCTTGAGGAAACTGTCAAGGTTTCTTCTATTAGTATTTAGAAGAAGTACTGCTGCTGCTGCTGCTGCTAAGCCGCTTCAGTCGTGTCCGACTCTGTGCGACCCCATAGATGGCAGCCCACCAGCCTCCCCTGTCCCTGGGATTTCCAGGCAAGAACACTGGAGGGGGGTGCCAGGCATCATAACCTTAGACAATGTTATGATTTGAACTGTGTTTCCCTCCCCCACCTCCTTCCTGGGAAATAGGCTGAAGTCGTAATCCCTGGTACCTGTGACTATGACCTTTATTTGGGAATAGGGTTATTGTGGATGTAATTAGGATAAGATGAGGTCACACTGGAGTATATGGGTCCTAATCTAATATGTTGTTTTTATTTAGTCACTAAGTTGTGTCCAACTCTTTTGGGACCCCATGGACTATAGCCCAGCAAGCTCCTCTGTCCGTGGGATTTCCCAGGCAAGAATACTGGAATGGGTTGCCATTCCCTTCTCCAGGGGATCTTTCCCACCCAGGGATCAAATCTGAGTCTCCTACTTGGCAGATGGATTCTTTACCACTGAGCCACCAGAAGTCCAATCTAATATGACTGGTGTCCTTGTAAGAAGAGGAGAGGAGACACAGACACACAGGAAGCAGCACCATCTGAAGACAGAGGCAGAGACCACAGTGATGTGTCTACAAGCCAAGGCATGTCAAGGGCTGCCAGCTGCACCAGAATCTGGGAGACCGGCATGGACCAGATCCTCCCCTAGAAACTTCAGAGAGTGTATGGTCTTGCCAATACTTTATTTTCCGACTTCTGGCCTCCAGAACTATGAAAGAATCAATTTCTGTTGTGTGAACCCACCAGGTTATAGTTATTTAAGGTAATCCTAGGAAACAAGTACAGGTAGGAAGGAGGGGCCTGCCTTGATGTAGGGGCAGTGAGTTTCCATGGAACCAGAAAGCAGGGCACCTTCTCCCTTGATGGCTATGGATCAGAGGCAGGAACCACCAACAGCTCTGTGTGTGTAAATTTTCAGGCCTGGGTTCATTCCTCCAGGGAGACATTCCTGCAAGCCAACAGAGTTCTGCTAAGCCTCTGGACATCATGCTCAGGAGGAGCCTGAGATTCCTGAGCAAAGCCACGCAGTTTACAAAGAATCAGGTGCTTGGACAGGTGCCTGAAGAAAGATGAGATGGCCCAACTTTATCTATTGCACAACTGAGCCCAGGGCCATTTCCCCAACAGGAGGCAGAGAAGGCCGGCTCTTCTTTTTGCAACATCGCGGAGTTAATCATCCCAGTGCCTGAGCCTTGCCTGTTTGATCTTAGGGAGAACTTATGTTCTCCATTCTGATTTTCCATCTCCAGCGCTACATATCTTCATGTTTGTGACCTATCAGAAACATGATTCAGGAAGCCAACTTAAGATAACTTTTGTCTACTAATTTTACTAGGTGCCCAGTAAATGTTGGTTAAGAGGGTTTTCTTTTTCATCCGGAAACAGATATCCTTTGAAGTGAATGCTTCTCCAGAATCCCCATCAAGACTCAGGCAGGTCTTCTTCCAGCTGGAAGAATCCCTCTCCAGGGACTGCCTCTGCCTGAAGCAGGCTGCCTTGCTCAGTTATTTACTGAGTGGTCTGTGCAGAAGTACAAAGTCTCGCCTCCAGTCAGCACATCTCTGAAGGTGGTCCCAGCTCCAGGGCTCCCTATAGGATTGGTGGAGGCTTTCAGCGCAGCTGCCCCACTGTTTGCCTTCTCCTTCTGTCCAGGTCTGCTGCCCTCCTCCCATACACGTCTTGTTCCTGAGAGCATTCTCCACCGAATACCCCTGGCACACAAATCTCAGTGTGTTTTCCAGGGAACCTGCTCTAGGATATTTCAGTGTAGAGAGAAGAGAAATATATTGACCACGCTCACAGGTATAGATTTGGAGTCTGGAATGTGTATAGCCATGGGCAGGAAAATAGAATGCTACCGTGTCTCAGCATTGTCTCTGTCCTCAGCCTAAACTGGGTCATGAAGGTTCCACTGCTCCCCAGGGGCCTATGAGTTCTGAGCACAGTGCGACTGCTTAGTAAGTGTTCACGGAATAGGCAACGGATGAGTGTTCATGGAATTCAGCTTGGTCCTGGGATGAGCTAAATAGGTCTTGTATAGAGTTTTTCTCTCTTTGTGATAAGAAGAGTCATCTTTGGAGGGTGTATTAGTTCCCTAGGGCTGTTGTAACAGGAACACAGTCTGGGTGGCTTAAACAATGAAAATGTATTGTCTTGAAGTTCTGCAGGTCAGAAATTTGAAATCAGGATGTCAGCAGAGCCCTGATTGCTCTGAAGGACTTGCGAAAGGGTGTATTCCATGCCTCTCCTCTAGGTTCAGCTTGTTTTGCTGGCAATCATTGGCATTCCTTGACCTATAGCTCAAACGGTAAAGCATCTGCCTGCAATGCGGGAGACTCGGGTTCAATCCCTGGGTTGGGAAGATCCCCTGGAGAAGGAAATGGCAATCCACTCCAGCACTCTTGCCTGGAAAATCCCATGGACAGAGGAGCCTGATAGGCTACAATCCATGCAGTCGCAAAGAGTCGGACACGACTGAGTGGCTTCACTTTCTTTCCTTGACCTATAAACACATAACCCTAATCTCTGCCTGTGGTATTCCTCCAATAGGTCCAAATTCCCCATTTATAAGTACACCAGACATTGAAATAAGGCTCTATCTTACCCTTACCCCAGTACAACTTTACCTTAACTGATTATATCTTCAATGGCCTTATTTTCAAATAAGGTCCTGGGCTTTAGGACTTCAGCATATAAATTTGGGAAGGGAGATAATTCAATCATTTCTTGGAGGTTCTATTTTGATTCTGGGATTCCAGAATTTCGAACATGCCCTGTGTTAGAAACACTGGGGCTGCAGAGGGGCCACAGGAAAGAAAGTGTGACCTGTAGCTGTGGGGTCTGAGCCAGGGGAAGTCAGGTTCTAGTTAGCAGAGGAGTGGAAGATTGAAAAGCCCCTGAGGCCTGAGGTCTGGCTGGGTTCGGAACAGATTTCGTGCATTTGATTGGGGGATGCAAACACCGTAAAAGATGCACCATCCAACCGAGATATTGTTGTTCTGAGTAGAGTAAGTCAGACAGATAAGGAAAAATATCGTATGGCATTCCTTATATGTCTGTAGGCTCTAAAAGAAAATGATGCAAGTGAACTTACTTACAAAAGAGAAAGAGACTTAAAGAACAGACTTATGGTTGCCTGTACACTCTGCTCTGTTTTAAATGGATAACCAACAAGGACATACTGGATAGCACAGGGAACTCTGTTCAACGTTATGTGGCAGCCTGGGTGGGAGAGGTTTGGGGGGAGAATGGATACATGTGTGTGTACACACACACACACATATACTGACTGTTCACCTGAAACGATCACATTTTTAATCAGCTATATCCCAATACAAAATTAAAGCTTAAAATATATATATATTTTAAACAGATACCCCATCTTTTAACTGACGCAGTTACTTCACCCTCAAGGAAAGAAGTATAGCTCCTTATTTCTTAAGGGTCAGCTGCACATACGGATTTTCTTCTAACGTGCGCTGAGTGGAACAAAGAAAAAGAGTAACTTTTCAGTAGAGAAACCTGACAAGCACCACCCCAGCAAGGTGATCCATGTCGACATCAGCAGTGCTGAAAGATGTTGCTCCTAAGTACCAGGTCATGACGTGATGAAAATGGAACTTCACCCCGTGATCTTTCTCCCCCGAACACATAGCCACACTCTAATAACGAGAAAGGCATCAGAATACCCCAACTGGGAGACAGCTACAGGATACACGACCAGTACTCCTCAAAAATCAAGGTAATATAAAATAGGAAAAGCCTGAGAAACTCACAGCCAAGAGAAGCCGAAGGTGAGAAGGATGATTAAGTGTAATGTGGTGTCCTGGATGGGATCGTGGAACAGAATAAAAGGGATTCGGTAAAAACTAAGGAAATGTGAGTGAATTATGGACCTTAGTTACTATTAATGTATCACTATTGATTCATTAATAACAACAAATGTATCATGTGAATGTAAGGGGTTCCTGCAAAACCGGATAAAGGATTTGTGCAAACTCTATTTTCCCAATTTTTCTGTGAAACTTCTAAATAAAACTTCTTAATCTTCTAAAATAAAACTTTTCTTGAAACTAAATTTTAAAAGTACCATCCTAAACTTCTAGTTAGAAGATAAATAAGTTCTAGGAATATAATTGCAACATAATGACTACAGTTAATTACTGCTGTCCTTTCTGTATGAAAACTGTTTAAGATGTAAATCCTGAGTTTTCATCACAGGGAAAAAAATTATCTTTTTCTTTTTTATTGTATCTATGAGAGATGATGGAGGGCTTCCCTGGAGGCTCAGTGGTAAAGAACCCACCTGCCAATGTAGGACACTCAAGATCATCCCTGGGTCAGGAAGATCCCCTGGAGGAGGGCAAGGGAACTCACTCCAGTATTCTTGCCTGGGAAATCCCATGGACAGAGAAGCCTGGAAGACTCCAGTCCATAGGGCCACAAAAGAGTCAGACACAACTTAGCAACTAAATAACTACCTTAAAAACTAGATAATTTGCATTTCAAAAACGTTAATAAACTTTTTCTTCTTTTTTTCCTAGCAAACAGTTTTGCCTCACAGTTACTCAAAACCAGAAAGCAGGTAAAAGGTTGTTTAATTCTCAGGAGAAATATTTAAAAGCAAGCAGGGGCACTGACCAGTCAGACCACTGGTGGAGGTAAATAATCAATCAGGGACTCATTGGTCAAATATTATCTCTCTTTATTCCACCCTCATCTCTACTTAAGCAGAGAGCTAAAAGGAAAAGCTATGGAGGGAAAAGAAACAGATGTGATTCTTAGGTATTCTTGGCTTGTTTTGAGTAATGGGATGACTGAGGATTCCAGGAGACAAAACCTGAGGTTCTAGCAGCTGTTTGGCCCCCTCAGCAGAGGGGAAGAACGGGTGTGACCCCAGAACTTTGAGAAGAAAGTGAGATGGGAGTTACTCCACTTTGAATTAATTTGCTCCAAGTTTTATCCGCTTAGATTATAATCTGTGCCCCTCTGAGGCTTTCAGGAAGTTGTTGCTTCTGGGAAACATGTCCAAGGCTCCCCTTTACTCTGTAACAGAATCAAGGCTGAATCCACAGATTTAGTCTGTTCCCGTCTCCAGCATGACAGGAGAATAAAGGGGTCCAGAGTCCAAGTCTTTCATTTTTTTTTAACCTGGATCCTGAGAGCCAAAGAACAAACCTGCCCAGGTTTATCTTCCTCCATTGCTGGTCAATTGTTTTGATCTTTGACCTTGCATCTGGCCAAGAGTCCATGGGGCAGCTCTAGGTTTGCCCTGTGGAACAAATGTTGATTTAACCTTTTGGATCTCCTGACACTATTGTGAAATCCATCCCATCAGAAACTAAGTTGTTGCTGTCTGTTGTTCAGAGTATTTATAGGAAATGGCACAAGACTCATTCCATGTTACCACCACTTTTACAAGCTATGAGTGGAGAAAAGATAGTCTTTGTTTTAGAAAGAAGTTTCTAAAACCCTATTCCTATTCCTCTTTTTCAGTTTTCTGCTACGTGCTTAAGAATGTCCATTAATTCTACTATAAAATATTTACAATAAATAATTTAATTTTGTAGACACAGTGCCTCTCCTCTCATGATTTCAAATAATTCTTAAAAAGTGAATCACAGGGATTACTTGGTGATCCAGTGGTTAAGAGTTTGTCTTCCAGTGCAGGGGTTGAGGATTCTCTCCCTCATCAGGAAGCTAATATCCTACATGCCTCTCGGCCAAAATGAAAAACATAAAACAGAAGCAATGTTGTAACAAATTCAATAAAGACTTTAAAAATGGTCCACGTTTAAAAAAAAAAGAACCATATAAATGCCAGGCTTGTTTGGCTCATTTTCTTTTTTCTTTCAGTCTTTAAAAACTGTTTTGATATAAAAAAATAAAATAAAATAAACTGTTTTGATAAACTAAAAACATGTTTCCAGCACTAAATACCTTTAAAAGTTTAAAGGCCAAAACCAAATACGATAGCACAATAAACAAATGCAATGTTTATTTCAAATAAACACATCATACTTTGTGGTTTTCATGGTGATCTGCCTAAGTATTTTAAATGCATTTTCCAATATTTTTGCAGTCTGAATGTATCTGCTGACTAAAGTTAATTCTGTTAAATGTTGTTTTCCCAAAATTTTTCTTTTGTTTCTAATTTGGTTTAATTTGGAAAGAACATTTGCTGTAGCTAGAATGACAATAAAAAACTAGTATTTTAGTAAAGCTTGTGTATATACTATTTTATTTTATAATAAATGTTTCAACAATTCACATATACTTATAATCTTTTTACTATCACTTGTTGATGAGTTTATGCAAAGCAGTAATATTTTCATAAATGATTCATTATTCACTTGAAAATTTTTGTTGCCTTTTGTTTATCATAATGAATTGTTTCAATAAGTACTTTACTGAAAACAAATTCAGCTGAAGAATAGCTTTGCTTATTTTGAGTTGCATGTTACAAAATTGCCATGATACTGACTTGATGAAAATTTTGCTTTTCTGATTATTTTAAAAATTTTTTTGAAGTATAAACCATACAGAAAAATTTACAAACCATAAATGTACAACTCATTGATTTATAACAAACACCCCTATGAACAACCATGAAGATCAAGGTAAAATCATTACAAGGACCTCAGAAGAGCCCTATCCCAATCACTACCCCTTTGCTGCTCAAACACAGCCATATTTTGACTTCTAACACTAGAGATGATTTTTTTCTGTATTGTACTTGGTATAAATGGAATCACACTATATGAACTCCTTTCTGACTTCTTCACTCAGCGTCATGTTTGTAAGATGCACTTGTACCATCGTGTACAACTAACGACATCCACTATCACTGCTTTCATTTCCTTGAGTGACCCTACCACAAGTAAGCTCTCCTGCTACCCACAGAGCTTGGCTGCTTTTCGTTTGGTGCTGGGATGGTTAATTTTACTTGTCATTTTATTAGGGCATTTTACTGGAGAAGGGAATGCCAACTCGCTCCAAAATTCTTGCCTGGTGAATCCCATGGACAGATGAGCCTGGGGGCTGTAGTCCATGGAGTTGCAAAGAGTTGGGCAGGACTGAGCGACTAACATTAAGTAGACCAGGGGATGCCCGGATAGTCGATCAGACATTCTGCATGTTTCTGCAAGGGTGTTTCTGGATGAGATTAACATTTAAACCTGTAGATCGCGTAAAGTAGATTGCCTTCATCTTGTGTGTGGGCCCCATCCGAACAGTTGAAGGCCTGAATAGAACAAAAAGGCTGACCCTCCCCTAAGTAGGGGAGAATTCCTCCTGCTTGACTCTCTTGAAACTGGGACGTCAACTGTTTCCTGTCTTCAGACTCAAACCGAAATGCCAGCTCTTCCCATATCTCAAGCCTGTTAGCCTTTGGACTAGAATTATAGAATCGATTCTCCTAGGTTTCCAGGCTGCTAACTCACCCTGCAGATCCTGGGACTTGCCAAACCCCAATTTGGCATGAGCCAATTCTTCATAGTAAAATCTCTTTTTATATATATAGCTGACTGACTTCTCTCTCTCTCTCTCCATATATGTATACACATACATATGTGTGTGTAAATATACATACACACATAGACTGGGCTCTTATATCTATCTCCAGTTCCCTGGAACCTCAGTGGCCTCTGTTGACTCCATTGCCCAACAGAATCCAGGGGAAGCGATGCTCAGTAGCAGCCAGTTCTTTTTTAAAGGATACAACCGTTTCTCAAATCTTAGTCCAGGTCATAATGGCAACAGAGTGATTGCCTGGTTCTTTCTTGGAACACATGCCTTTGGAACCCTGAACCAATTTGAAAGGAGTCTGGCCACTATGAAGCTTCCATGCGGGAGAAACCACCCGGGCAGCCTACCTGGACACAGAGATGCCAAAGATTTCCCAGTCCTCATCTGTCCGGCCCTCTAGTCTTTCCAGCTCAGGGACCAGAATTGTGAGTGATGGAGCCTTCAGGATGACCTCAGGCCTGGCCACCATCTGACTGCAATCTCACAAGACGCCTTGAGCCAAATCCCTTAGCTGAGCTACTCTCAAATTCCTTTCCCCTAGAAATGATGAGTGGTAATGACTGCTGCTGTTTTAAGCCATAAATTCTAGGGTGAATCGTTATGCGGCAATAAGAACCAGAATAACCACTTGTTGTAAAACCAGTGAGGGTGACTGGACCCATAGGAAAAATGAAGATAGTTGTAATTCATTAAATTGTCTTACTCAAAAAAAAAAATATTCCAAACACTAAAATCAAATCAATGCTCTCTTCTTATTCTCTACAGCTACTTGAAATGCTGCATATTTTAGTTCGCTTCATATCTGAAAAAAGGTTTTCTGTACAGATTTAATATTTTTTTTCAGAGTCCTTATCGGGCATTTTTTTTTTTTTNTTTTTTAAAGGATACAACCGTTTCTCAAATCTTAGTCCAGGTCATAATGGCAACAGAGTGATTGCCTGGTTCTTTCTTGGAACACATGCCTTTGGAACCCTGAACCAATTTGAAAGGAGTCTGGCCACTATGAAGCTTCCATGCGGGAGAAACCACCCGGGCAGCCTACCTGGACACAGAGATGCCAAAGATTTCCCAGTCCTCATCTGTCTGGCCCTCTAGTCTTTCCAGCTCAGGGACCAGAATTGTGAGTGATGGAGCCTTCAGGATGACCTCAGGCCTGGCCACCATCTGACTGCAATCTCACAAGACGCCTTGAGCCAAATCCCTTAGCTGAGCTACTCTCAAATTCCTTTCCCCTAGAAATGATGAGTGGTAATGACTGCTGCTGTTTTAAGCCATAAATTCTAGGGTGAATCGTTATGCGGCAATAAGAACCAGAATAACCACTTGTTGTAAAACCAGTGAGGGTGACTGGACCCATAGGAAAAATGAAGATAGTTGTAATTCATTAAATTGTCTTACTCAAAGAAAAAAATATTCCAAACACTAAAATCAAATCAATGCTCTCTTCTTATTCTCTACAGCTACTTGAAATGCTGCATATTTTAGTTCGCTTCATATCTGAAAAAAGGTTTTCTGTACAGATTTAATATTTTTTTTCAGAGTCCTTATCGGGCATTTTTTTTTTTTCTTATTAGCAGAAAAGATGATTGCTTTATATTTCATATTGAAACTGACTTTCTTCTTGAAGACATTCTTCACAGAGTCCTCTGAGTTTTGGGGCTCACTGCTTCCTAGATTTGCTGCACAATCATTGAACTGGGATTTCATTTTAGTAATCTCTGGATTTGTGTCTTATGCTGTGAATCTCATGCTGTCCTTTCTCTTGGGTTCCTTAAGAATCCATGAAACGTACAGTTTCTGCATCACTGTATATCCGCAGTCTTCTCAATTTTGCCCTCACACTTGGTTGTCTAGGCTCCATATTGCTTTTGCTGTGTTTCAGGCATTACAGCGTTGTTTTCTAGCTCTCTGTGTTGCTAGAGACGTGCTGTCCAACTCATACTTGTTATATATGGTAGTTATTCACTTTTCTCTAGAAAACTTTCGGATTCTCTCTTTAGCCCACCTGTTCCACACGCTAGTTTTTTTTTTTTCCCCAGACCCAAGTCTTTTAGTTTGGTGCTGGGATGGTTAATTTTATTTTTAATTTTATTAGGTCATTTTACTGGAGAAGGGAATGAGAAAAAGCCAGTTTTTCAGACCCATGTCTTTTCAGATCAAAGCACTTTTCTGTATTATGTCTTTGATTACATCCTTCCTTTCACTGCTTTTAGACCTGCTTTTAAATGAACACTGAGTCTTTTTAAAAATCTATTTTTACTAACAGTTTTTCTCATATTATCCATGTCATTTTCTATTTTATCTAGCTTTCTGGGAGATGCCTTCACTTTAAAATTCATGTCCCTAATTGGGTCTTCAACCATTTCCATTTCACTATTTAGCTCTTTCACTAAGTTCTCAAAACTTCTGATAATCATTTCAAATTTCCAATAACTCTCTTGTTCTCTAACTGATCCACTTTGTCCCCATGGAGGCCAGTACTTTTTTTTAAAGGATGCCTCTTGAATCTCTGCTAAGATAATTAGATAGTTTATAAGTTATCTCCCATTATTTTTTCTCGGTTTCCTCAGAAGCCAGTCTATCTTCACCTCAGTCTTTATCTTGCCTCTTGTTGATTTCCCTCAAATGTCTGGTGATCCTTTGTTGACGATTCATATATACTAAGAACTATATTGATAAATATAGGTTGATTGAGTGGACTTCACTAATAGATGTGTTTACTCAGAAGGTCGTTTTTTGAACGGGAAAGCTGGTTACAGCCCGTGCAAGTGGATAGATTTGCCAGTCAAGCTTGCAATTCAGTAGCAAGTCTAGGACCATCACAACTGCACAACAGGGAATAGCTTTATCCAGGGGTAGAATTCCACTTCAGAGCGGAGCTGGATTTATGTCCACTATGGAGGCTCTAGTGCCCTGAGGCTAGACAATGCTTCTTTCTGCCTCCATCCCAGCCCCCAACCCCTTCGGGAAGCCCTTACTCTTGTCAGAATGCAGTCTTTGGTGGTCTAGCCGAGGATAAAGAGCTTCTCTGTATGTGGAGTGTGGCAGGCGGGCCTGAGTGGCCTACCTGTTTCGTCTGGTTTTGGCTGTTCTGTGCTTAACTCCTCTGATCACTGCCCAGGCCCTTGTTTTTTCTCTCTGCCCAGGGGCCCCAAGCTCGGAGCCTCTCAGGATGGGGATCCTGGCTGAAGACTCTGCACTCGCGTGTTTCAGCTTGTGCATTACTCTGCTTTTGTACATCAATATGGTCCCATCTGCGCTCTGACTCCCAGAAATTTATCCAAGTCATTGAAATTTTTGCTGATGGCATTCTATTTGTTTTCAGCATTCTAACTGATTTATTCTTTATGTCTTTATTGACTATTCAATAGGATATTGGGAGAAAGGTAGGCAAATACACATGTGCTATCTGTCATTTTGGACTGGACCTAAAATAGTTTATTCAGTTAATAAAGCATTTATACATTTCCCTAAAACTAAAAGAGAGGGTATAATTAAATTTTCTAATGGAAAAACTGCAGGTCCAAAAAGTCAGAAGAGGGAATTCCCTGGCAGTCCAAAGGTAATGATTTCAAGCTTTCACTTGCCCAGGGTATGCATTCAATCTCTGGTCAGGGGACTAAGAGCCACACAGCAGAAAAAAAAAAAAAAAAAATTAAATTAAAAAAATATTTAAAATGACAATGTTTTTTAAAAAGTCAGAAAAATTATCTTGTCCATTATCACCTTCCTAACAATTAGAGTAGCATAGTTATTAAAAGTCTGATCTTTGAATCAGACAACCTGGGGCAGAGTCTGGTTACTAGCTAGGTAACGATGTGCAATTACTTGAACTCTCTGGACCTCAGTTTTCCTATCTGTAAAATGGAAATAATCATACCTTTTTGTGGGTATTGTGACAGTCTAAGTATTCAGCCAAGTGCCTGGAGTGTGGTAATCTATTAGTGGTAACCAGCAGCAGCAGCAGCTGCCGTAATATCACCATCATCCCAGTCGTGAGTAATCCTCCCGGTTATTCTATCTTCTCCTAGACATTGTTGTTCTAATTAATCAGAGTTATGACACCTTTGTGAGTCTGAGTTTTGTTTGGCTAACCTTCAATCACCACCTGTGGTTTAATCTCCCAATTGCAGGGAGCATGGCTAAGATAGGGGAATAAAAATTAAATACAGATGAAGGAACAGCATGTTTTTATAGCAAAAATTTCTACCATTTATCTCATTTATTCTTTCAAAATATTTTGATGTAAGTAGTTTAGGTATTTACTGGATATTTGTCCTATATATATATATATATTTTTTTTTTTTTTTTTTAAGCAAGTTAACTTTCTGGGTGCCTGTTGTAGAAGAGAATTTTCCTAAATAACAGGGGATTTTGAAAAGACTCATTGATATCGAACATATTTCTCTTGATACTGGGGCCTTTGTTCTAAATTATAGCAATATTTCGTTTTAAGAATTAAGACAGGCATGACCCGGTAAACAGAATGAAAGCGCTGTGCTACTCTAAGAGTTTTAACTTTTTGCACTCTTTTTTCCTTTAATGAGTTAGTCCTACGCAGAGCTCTAATAAATGAAATAGAGCCAAGTAGGGCTCTGCTGGTCGAGGAGGGCTTGGGGGCCAGAGCTCTGCTCACCGGGCAGTCCCTTCACCTTCAGCTGCTGCCAGCATGGAGGCTGCAGCATCTCATCTTCATGCTTCAAGAATTCTAAGAAACAGGGTTTGGAAACCACTGATCTCACTTATTCCAAGGACAGGTTTTCCAGTTTCTATGAAGAAACTGCTTTTCAGTGCCGCCTTGTCATGCCCACCCAGTATCCACAATAGTGTTAATCCTCCCAATAACCAGTCCTGGAAAGACATTTACCCTCCCATTATTATACTAAGAAAATCAAAGTCCAAAGAGGTGAGCAACTTTCACCACATCCCACAGCTAATAAGCAGAGGATTTGACTTTTGACTCATGACCGGCTCCAAATTCTTTCTTCTACCTCCAAATAAGCAAAGAAACCTAAAGTTCTTTGCCAGCAATAAGATTTCATAATTTCAATATGCCTTTAATGAGCAGAATACAAAACATTGATCAAAACAATAAACCCTGAGCCAAAACCCAGTCGGAGAAAGAGCTATAAGAACAAATGAAATAGAACATTTGAGTGGAGACAGAGAAATCAGTTTTAACTGGCTGGCCAGCTTTCTCTAGTCACTGCTCTTCCTAAACTTCTTGCAGTGAGAAAGGAAATTTTTGATGTTTCTCTCCCAAGTATGTTTGCTTGATGGCCTCTTTCTCAACTGGAACCCTCACTACTTACTTTTAGGCTCATTGCCATTGGGCTGATGATCATGCATGGCGGATGATCTACTTTCAGACTTATTCTATTCTTTACTGAATGTACTGAATTTTCTAGGCTCTCTTAATGGGCAGGGCAGTGCACCAAGTGCCCAGAGGCATAGTGCCTGGCCTTGAGGAACTCACTGTCAGGCTGGAATGAGGGAGCCGTATCTGTGTGAGAGACCAGGAATACACACGACATTAAACACAGAGACAGAGATTATGACAGGAGATAGGGACGCAGAGGGGGAGTGCCTGGTCCAGCCAAGACAGGTTTCCTGGAGAAAAATGAGCTTGAACTGAGCCTCCAGGATCTGTGGGGCCTTTAGCAAGAGGAGAGGGGAGGGGAGGAAAATCCCAGGTGGGAAACAGACAACCAATAGGCCCAACCGGCTGGAGAAGAGGGTGTGTGTCTGCCAGTACCACTGCCTATCAGCAAGAGTGAAGGTGCTTTCTGCTGACCCTATTTCACTATGGGGATGGAGGCCCAGAAACAGCACCTCATTCCTGTGAGCTGATCTTGAGTCTCTGGAGAAACAAACACTTGTGTTTCACAAAAATAGAGTAAAGGGTACTTGCACGTACAATGTTTTTCTTTGTGTCTGCCTTTCAGGGCAGGCTCGAAAAAATTGGGGCATTGTATTCATTTCCTAAGGCTGCCAAAAAAACCCCAAAGGACCTAACGGGATGGCATAAAACAACAGAAATTTGTCCTCTCACCGTTCTGGAGGCCAGAAGTCTGAAATCAGAGTATTGGCGGGGCCATGCTCCCGAGGAAACCTGTAGGGGAGAAGCTTCCTCCCTCTTCCAAGTGTCTGGCGGTGTTGGCAGGCCTTCCCTGGCATTCCTTGGGTTTTCAGCTACAGCACTGTAATCTCTGTCTCTGTTCTCACGTGACTGTCCTCCCCCTGGGTGTTTCTGTTCCCTTCTTTGAAGGACAACAGTCATAGTGGAGTAAAACCCTCCACCCTTGACCCTAGTATGACCTCATCTTAACTAACCACCTCTGCAGTGACTCTGTTTCCAAATAAGGTCATATTCTTGTGCCCATGGGGTTAGGGCTCCTACAAGCCTTTTCGGGGGACACAAGTCAACACACGACAGAGATGAGCAAGACAATCGTGGACCTTTGAGAGGAGGGATGCAGCCGAAGAGGAGGGGGCAGTTTTTGAGGATCTGTTAGTATCTGCCTCAGAGACTGGCCTTCTGGAAGCCACCATCCCTCATGGACCTCTGTTTTGCTCCTTGAAGCAAATGATTTCAGGTGAAACTAAAAGAGTGCTTCCCTCAGAAATCTCTGGAGCTGGAAGCAGAAAGTGAAGCACAGAGGCTGGGAGGAGAGCGGGGAGGGAAGAGAGGAGGAGGCTGAGTACTTGTGGCTAAGAGCACTTGTTTGCAGTACGCACGAGTGTCATCAGTGTGTCTTTGTGACCACAAAGCATGATGGAGGCAACATGCAGACTCCAATCCAACATCACACCAATCCTCGTGAGATACGGCCCAGCCAAACGGAAGAATCTGGAAGGCTATACAACTCAAAGTGCAGCAAGAGAATAATTGAAAGAAGTCAGCTGTCACTTGGAGTAAGAGTAACACACCATACCTGCTATCATATCTGATGACATAATCAGATATTAGTTCAACCTGAACCCAGAGGCCAAGTTAAAAAACCAGTTCAATGGAAAGATGCTTTATTGTCAGGGTGTCCATAAGAAGGACTTAGAATTATCCGGAATAACTGTGGCACATGTGTCCTGTCCTGGTTAAAAATCTCTGATGAACAAAGAACCTTAGCTCCCTGAAGACGCCTCATGAGAGCTTTCAGAACAATCACAGGCTTTGGAGGAAGATCTTGCAATCAACATGCAGAAACAAACCTGAGACATTTGTTTCCCCACCTTGGACAAGGAATCTTTGCTCCCATCCCCTGCTCCCCAACCACTGGTATTTGAGATGGGGTAGGTCCTCATTGCTTGTCAAATACTCAAAATCTGACTTCAACAAAAATAAAATAGGCTGTGCCCACAAAGGCAACAACAAAGAAGCAAATCAGCAAAGGGCGGCATTTCACCTACCAATGTAGATAACTATTGTCCTCTCATTAAGCATGTGATAAGGATGACCACAAAGACAAATAGAACAAAACTAAAATTCCAGAAAGAGATAGAAGAACACATTTACGGTGTGAAACAGTGGTATCTCAAATAAATGGGGAAAGTTGGATTTTTTTGAAAAAGATGTTTTCAAAAGATTTTTTTGAAAAACTGAAAAGCCATTTGGAAAAACACGAATTCGCATCCATACGCTACACAGAATATCAGGGAAAACTCCAAAAGGATTAGAGATCTCAACGTAAAAAAGTGAACCCATCCATTTTCCTAAGGAAACACGGGTAAATTTCCAACCTTGCAATTGGAAAGGCCTACTGTGACTCACTATTCAGAAGAGATAAAGGAGTAGGTCAATAAACTTGTCCAAGCATTAATACAATCTTTTGTGTGGCAAAAGTCAAAAGACAGATGACAAACTGGGAGAAATATTTGTAAACTTACATCATTGAGGGACTAAAACCTCAAATAGTTACTCTTTAAATAAAATACCAACAACAAAAGAAAAATTAATAGAAAAATGGGCAAAATGCACCTATAATCCAATGAGAACAGGACATGACCTTTAAAAATATGAAACAAGATATTCAAATAGACTTATAATAAGAGAAATTTATATTAAAATTATACAGAGATATTTCTCACCTATCAGACTGATGAAAACTCCAAGAATTGAACAGTACATTCTGTCAGCTGGGCTTAGAGCATCTGGCATTTCACATATTGTAGGTGGGAGTGCAAAATGGTACAACCTCTATGGAAAGGAGTTTAGCAACAGCTCACCAAGGGCATGGCAACCCACTCCAATGTTCTTGCCTGGAAAATCCCATGGACAGACGAGCCTGGAGGGCTACAGTCCATGGGGTTGCAAAGAGTTGGACACAACTGAAGCGACTTAGCACATACTATGTTTTAAACTTCCAAACAGCTAGGTTGCTAAGATCTTAATTGTTTCACCACAGAGAAGAAAGGATCATTATGTGACATGATAGAAGGGCAAGGTGGTGCTACTGCTATATGTTGCAATATGTAAATTTATCAAATCAGCACGGTGTGCCTTGAATCTTATCTCTGAGCCTGTTTCTTCTCCTGTAAAGGAGCTCATTAATAGCTTTCACACGGGCACCACACGGATTAAGAGAAATATTGCACAACACTGCTCCTGGCTCACACAAAACTAGCCCATCCCCACTCATTGTGGAAGGTTTACAAATGCCAGGGACAAGAGGCGACCATGTAACTGAGTAGGACCACCCCCACCCATGTCCCTTTGCCTGCCTTTGTCTGTAGAAAACCTTTAGCCACAGAGTAAATTTAATCAGAGAAGTGAGAAAAAGCAGAAAGAAAGGAAAACAGTCAAACAAGACAAAATAATAATACTTCAGCCAGTAAACAAAGCCAAGGACCTTTAGATCTCCCTCAAGGACCAGAGATAACCGGAACCAAATCCTTTGAGCTGTTTTGCAGATACTGAAACCCCCACCGGGATGGAAGAAGTGAACTATATGCTGCCCACAAGCACGTAGACCCAGACCAGTTGTAACCAGAAGGTGGATGATGCTGACTCCCTCTTAGCTCACCACCAATCTAGAAGAATGTCCATGAGCTGATCACAGCCTTCTCTTTGGACACTATAAGACTCCTTACTACCCGTCTCTAGGAAGGGATGCACAGTTTTGAGGGCATTAGCCTACTGGGGCCCCCTTTGCCTGGGAAAGCAATAAAGTTATTAATATTTCTATCAATATTTCACCCAAAACTCTGTCTCTGAAACTTAACCAGGCACCAGGATACAGAGGCTGAATTTCAGCAATAACCATAAGGACAGGAGGCCTGTAGCCTAGGGAGGAGGGGAAATCAGGAAGAAGTGAACTTTGCTTTATGCACACCTAGCAGTTAGGTGCTGGTCTCCCAGACGCTGCAAACACAGGAAACAGATCTCCTGGAGGGCAGGGCACTGAGGATACTTGTCCAGGGACCTAGAATTTAAACCCAATCACGTTTGCTTTCTTCTCTCCCTGCAGCGTGGTTTCCCTTCCTCTTCGGAATTTTCCAGAAAAGGCTGTGAAGGAATTTAGAGTCCTCTGTACTCTTTTGACCTTTGACTAAGAAAAGTGATTCAAAGTCTGCTACAGAGCAAGAAATGAACTTTGAAAAGTGCCTGAGGAGATTTCAAAATCTTTGAAGTCAGTTTGGATGTTACTAAGGACTAGACCTTGGATTATATTTTTACTCATATAATTTTGCCTCAGGAAAAGGCAGAGACACAGATGCACCTTCCACTCCCTGGGACTGTCAAGGTTTGTGCAACTGAAGGACCAAGAATGGCTGGGGATGCCAACAGAAATCAAAGAACCCCTGGTCTTGGCTTCAAAGCCTAGTCACTTTCAGTATATTCAGATTCCAGCAATGGCAATCAATTTCTGAGTCTGGCTGATTTAAGGAGAAGAAAAAAGAAACCCAAAACTATAATGCTTAGGTAAATCAGTCTTGAAGGCAGATTGATCATTAATTCATCCACTCATTTTACTTATCAAATAAATATGTATTGAGTACTTATTACACCAGCTTGCATGCTAGTTGGGGAAGGTAGAAGCAGAGAAATCTGATTAAGATATTTGCCATGAGAGGAGAATTAAGTTCAGGAGGGATTTCTGGCTCTTAGGTTTGAAAGGAATCTTAAACGTCATCTCACATTACTCCTCAAGATCAGGTCTAGCAACTGAGGCTCAGAGTAGTCCTACCTAAAGCCATATAGCTGATTAAGGGCAGAGCCAAGAACAGGCTTGGGTTTCATAACTCAAGTCCAGTGCGATTTCCATCACTACTCGCTGGTCCAGAGGATAATTCTCAGGTATGTTGGAGAGAGAGAGAGGAAAAAAAAAAAAGGCTAGAAAATATTTATTTGATATTGTGAAGGAGTTGATGGCTTAATTTTCCTCCTTAAAATTCTAGAGGAAGAGAATTCCTTGAAGGCAGGTGCTGGGTGGGTAGGGAAAATGTACTTAATTAATCATCTCAGGATTCACTCACAAATACGGGCTTCTTGGGATAACATACATTAAGATCCTGAAGGAAGGCTCAGCGTGATTTGCTGCGCTAATGAAAGATGAGTCACCTTACTGTCTTACATATTGGCTTCCTCTTCAGAATATGTCGCTTTGAAAGGCCTAGTTATCCTGGTTGAACTCGGATTCACTTGGTCTCTATGGCAACCAGAGTGAATTCCCACAAGTCACCGGAAAAGGGCACTTGACATCCTGAAGCACAATAGACAGACCCTTTATATTACAGCCATCCCTCTCATTGCTAGAAGGGAAGGAGACACCATCAAACACGCATTCCACAGCTGCAGAATAAAAACCTCTCTGCCCTCGCCTGATTCTTGAAGCTGTTGCCGAGTCCAAGAGTCATTCATGACTGTTACTGCTTGTCAGTTGACAATTTCAGATGGCTCTCTGACACTCTCCTCCACCACCCTGGCCCCAAGCGCAAACAGAATTCAACCTAGTTATGATTTAGGTCTATCAGAAATTGGTTTGGCTGCATAAGACAGACCATCCAAATGAGCAGTGGCTTAAACACACGGTGTTTTTCTCTGTCACTTTAAAGTCTGGAGATAAGCAACCTGATGCATCCACAGCTACTCAGCAAGGCCTTTACGGTGACAAGGCTCCCTCCAGTAAACCCCTCCACCATCCACTCCTACGATGCTGCACCTCTCTCCCTCGTGGTGCAAAATCTATCAGACTTCACTGCGTTGGCAGGTGAAGGAAGGAATGATGCAATGTACGTGAGCCAGCTATCTTTCTAGGAGGTTCCACTGCAGTTGCTGAAAAGCTTGTGTATTAATAGACTAGCCTGGCTCCTCTGTCCATGGGATTTCCCAGGCAAGAATACTGGAATGGGTTACTGTTTCCTTCTCCAGGGAATCTCCCCAAACCAGGGATTGAACCCGTGTCTCTGGAATGGGTAGGCAGATTCTTTACCTGTTGAGCCACCACGGAAGCCCTAACGTCTTGTTGAAAAGCACTTAATTATATGGTTAGAGCTGGGTGCACTGAAGGTAGGGGCCTGATTCCTGATATCTAAAAGGCAAAGGCTCTATTAAAAGGACAGAAGGGAGGCATAACAAGTAATCAGGTCCTTTGAAGTGTTTCCTAAAGCCTTTAATGGCTTTCAGTACAAACTGGCTCCTAGCTCCGGTCCACAAGCCCAAGGCTAAAATGGTCTTTACCTTAATTATGGGCCAGTGACCCTCAGGTGATGATGTTGGTTGGAGGGTTTACCTCTTAGTGTAGAAGCAGTGATGTAATGAAGTTACCAGGCAAGGGGGTTTGGGAGCCAGACTAGAATTTGTGGGTAGACGTGTCCCCAGGAGGTTGTGTTCCCCTCTTCCCTCAGCAGCATGCTCGGGCTGGAGGCTCAGGTGTGTGGACACTGGCTTCAGGTATAGCATCTTTTGCTGGGTGATTATGGGATAATCCTGCACACCTCTCTCCAGAATTAGAGAGGGTTATGTTTTCAGGGCTGATAGCTTCAAGGAGGAAATGCTACAACCGAACAACTTAGAATAAGACTTTTCAGCCTTTAAGATACAAAATAGAGTTTCAAACTCCCGGCAGACACAATACATTGTCAGAAAGCGCTTTTGTGTCTCAGTGTTTGGCTCCCGGGTATTGAAGTGTTTCTGTCATAAGCAACAGATTTGGAAAAAGTGCTTGATCCTATGACATAAGAATCAATGTGCTCAGCTCTTTGGCTTTGATTCTGTCTGGGGGACAAGGAGACAAAGAACGTCAAGGAGAAGAATAATAGAGAAGCAATGGTGGATGTTGGGTCTGCTCCCTCCTGCCTTTGGCCCAATCTGGAAGGCAGGGTGCCTTGGATCCCTGCATCAATTTGGGCATTTGGTGACCTGAATTGCCCTTGAGGTCCTGAGTGGTGGTAGGCACCCATGTGGTTTCCTGTTTCACTGTGACGGAGGAGAGGAGAGATGGCAGCGTGGGACACCTGGGGAGTCGGGCCTAAGGTGCTTTCAGATAAGCCCCAGAGACCCATGGCGCACAGGAGCGGCCATGTTTTCTCAAGGGTCCTCGAGTAAAGACATGCATGACAGAGGCCTTGGGGGTAGTGCACTGGGAGGATACATGCCGTGTGTACCCAGGTCAGCCGAGGGGTCATCTGACCCCCTCCATTCAAGCATTATTCCTATTTGTGGATAAGCAATTGGATAGAAACTTAAAAAAAAAAAAAAAAAAAACTTCCGTAATCAGCTGATTATCAAGGCAACCCTGCTCTGGATGTTCACTATCTTCCAATTATCCCCCAAATCTTACTGGTTAATCTCCAAGACAGCCTGTGACGCTGTTTAGTGGCTCCTGCAGCCTCACACAGTCTCCTCCTGCCTCTTCTTCACAGTATCCTCAGGAAAAGCTGATACCAGGGCTCTGGATAATTATGGGCATGGGACCCAACGGGGAGTCTTAGAGGCTCGCTTACTTGTGTTATGGCACCTCACACTCTCATTGCATTTCACTTTCTTGTCATGGGAAAAATAAGCTATCCATAAATGTCACAGTGGAGGGTCTTCCTGGGCCTGTGGGCTCCTACTCCGGGATGGTTCTATCCACGGACTATGACATTCGGACTTGTTATTCACCTCTCTTAACTTTGATATTCCTGGGATATACACACATTCTGCATGGAAATATGGGAATGAATATACACCTCAACACCCAGCACATAGTAGGTGTTCATTAAGTTTCCTCCCATTCTTGACATCTCTTCTAGAGTGAAGAATGACTGAGAGTTTCTTCTGCCCCCAAATTTTATTGGAATTTTTGGATAGAATTTGCTGAAGTTCTGATATAACCATTTTGAAGCCATCCACAAAACTGTGTATTCAAGCCTCAAGTTTTGTTTTTACGTGACCTGAATATTTGACTTCTCTTTAGTAGGAATACTGGGAAGCCTTAATGTTTCTCAAAGAGGAAAGTGATTTGTCTGTCAGATAACTGTGACCAAGTTAATTGACATACAAGAGTCCATGGTTTCAATGATAAGTACTGAATTATGTCAGACTAAGATCAGAACGCTGCTTATAACTTCCCAATGGATGTTAAAAACAGCTGGGATACTGCAGCTTCAGTATGTGGAGCAGGGGTGAGGAGACTGAAAAAGTAATTGAGCTGAGGGCCACTCAAAACCAATCAAGGTCTATTTCAATAAATAGCAACTAAATGTAGTGGGCTTATCCAAAGAAAGAAAAAAAATAGAAATCACTTTCTATATTGGCTATTAAAATGAAAGACACTGCACATAAAACTCTAGTCAAGAAATAGAGCAAAATATAAAACCATATACTGTAAGATTTTGATTATCTGGAGCCCTTTAGAAAGCAGCCGATGGCTGACTTTTCTATATAGCTCAGGATCTATATTTTCAAGCAATGAATTTTTAAGACTTTAAATGGAAATCTCTCTAAAATAGATCACACTGTTTTATGCATTCTTAAACAGTGTGAAGAATGTATTGTTCTTCCTGACCTGGGATTTCAATTAAGTGTTTTTAATATCAACTAGTATTTGGTCTTGTGTTAAGACAATGCTTCAGTTGTGTCCGACTCTGGGGCCCTATAGACTGTAGTCCGCCAGGTTCCTGTGTCCAAGGGCTTCTCCAGGAAAGAACACTGGAGTGGGTTGCCATGCCCTCCTCCAAGGGATCTTCCCAATCCAGGGATCAAACCCATGTCTCTTACATCTCCTGCACTGGCAGGCAGGTTCTTCACCACGAGCTCCACCTGGGAAGTCTATGATCCCCTCAACATCAGCTTAGACACATGGGACTCTTTATATTTGTATTATTCCCAGATTTCTGTGTTTGTCAATATTTTATCTCACTACCTGCTGTCACTTCTCACTGCTGTCCTATGTCCAGCTTAAGTGGACATGACACTTCCTCCCTCATTATTGCTTTCAGTGATTGGTAAATCCAATTCAAGTTTGTTAAAGCTATTTGTAAACTAGGAGTAAATTGATACTGAATGAGCCTTTGAGGGTTTGAGAGGAAAAGATATGAGCCTTAGTGATTGAACTTTATGGATACGTTCTAGGGACTTCCCTGGTGGTACAGTGGATAAGAATCTGCCTGCCAATGCAGGGGACATGGGGTCAATCCCTGCTCTGGGAAGATTTCACGTGCTGTGCAGCAACTAAGCCTGTGTGCCATGCCTACTGAGCCTGAGCACCTGGAGCCTGTGTTCTGCAGCAGGAGAAGCCCGGCAATGAGAAGCCTGAGCATAGCTAGACAGTAGCCCCCACTCCCTGCATAGAGAAAGCCTGCACAGCAAGAAGACCCAGGAAAACAAAACCAAACAAAAGGTATATTTTATTCAGAGATTTACTTATTTATACTTTATGAAAGTGAAAGTCTCTCAGTCATGTCCGACTCTTTGTGACCCCATGGACTATACAGTCCATGGAATTCTCCAGGCCAGAATACTGTAGTGAGTAGCCTTTCCCTTCTCCAGGGGAATCTTCCCAACCCAGGGATCGAACCCAGGTCTCCTGCACTGAGGGCGGATTCTTTACCAATTGAGTGATCAGAGAAGTGCATTTTTAGTTTGCTGGTCCTCAACTATATCTGGTTACTAGTAGATGTGTGATACACTAAAACTTTTTATAAACTGTAAAGTACTGTACAAACAGAAGGTAGTGTGGATATCTTTAGAGTCTTTTGTACAACTTGGCCCATAGCCATGCCCAGTCCTTTAAGACCCTGAACTAATCATGCTTGTCTGTATACTGGTGGTCAAGTTATTATGAGGTTACTGAGCAAATACAGAGAGATGGCTCCGGGAGCGGATCTTATACTTAGGGCCCCTAGTTGGCTGATGACCACTTGTACAACAAATACATCAGGGCATCTCAGCCACCAGGCTGTCCCGGTTAGGGCTACAAGTCCTGCCGGATGGGTGAGATGTGCTGCCAGGCAGAGCTCTGTGGCCTCTGCAGGCTGTGGGAACAAGGGCACTGGGACCTGCAGACCAGCCTCTTTTGCCTCAAGCAGACTCAGGGTTTATCTCAGTTTGCTATACAAATATCATCCCTTTCTCTGTGTGTCCTGGTGTGAAAAAAAAAAAAGTGTCAAGCAGGGCTGGTGTTAGGCAGCTATGCTAGGTTGCAAGGGGCCAGGCTCACGGGTATGGATGGCTCGTGCTTTCCCCAACCTGCTACCTCCTGGCAATGCTTTCTTCTTGTCACAGTGATGGGGACATCAATGTAATTGGGTGATCCAAGAGTCACTAAGTCACTGACCCAGCCCTCTGTGAGACCACCAAGCTGGTCTGAAAATGCGGGAATTGTTTAAAATGAAGCTCATTCATTCAACGTATATTTATTGACTACAGACACTGTGATAAGCTCTGGAGACATAAAGGTGGGAGCATAGGGCCCCTACCCCGATGAACCTGAGAGGGAGACAGGTGTGTGGTGACATGATGAAGGAAAGCCTACCACAGTTCTGGTCTTCATAAGGGTCACCTGTCCTTCCTTTATCTCCCAACCCAAACAGGAGATGAATGTAACAGCAATAACACCCCATGGCAGGTTTGAATTCCTGGGTTGTATAACTGCTTATTGGGAGTTTCCTGGCGGTCCAGGTGGTTAAAGAATCTGTCTGCAATGCAGGAGACCCAGCTATGATCCCTGGGTCAGGAAGATCCCCTGGAGAAGGGAATGGCTACCCACTCCAGTATTCTTGCCTGGAGAATCCCATGGACAGAGGAGCCTGATGGGATTGCAAAGAGTTGGACACGACTGAGCAACTAAACACATGGCAAGCATGTAACTGCTTATTACGCCACTGAAGAATTACGGGTTCGTGAGGTTGCTAATCTGGCCATCCTACCTGCAGGCCTCTAATTTGAGTTTCTGATGGCCCCCAGGGCATCCAACGCGTCGGACCACAGGGCATGAGAGCAGGTTTAAGATTGGTCCCTGCCACATTGCCGTGGCAGTCATGAAGTCAGGGAGGAAGCAGGGCACAGTACCGCAATTTTCCTCTCAGCCAAACACCATCACAAACAGTTTGTTAAGCCTGAAAACTCATTCTGAATTAAGCTGAGATTTTTTTGTCATTGAGAACAATTTGGAGTGGGACAGTTTGATCCAATTGAACTTGAAAAAATAATCTTAGTCAACCATTAGGATAATAAATTTTGACCTACAAGAATAGGAGGAAACCAAATAAGTNAGCCAAACACCATCAAAAACAGTTTGTTAAGCCTGAAAACTCATTCTGAATTAAGCTGAGATTTTTTTGTCATTGAGAACAATTTGGAGTGGGACAGTTTGATCCAATTGAACTTGAAAAAATAATCTTAGTCAACCATTAGGATAATAAATTTTGACCTACAAGAATAGGAGGAAACCAAATAAGTAAACAAAGTCAGTCCAATGATGATATTCTCAGTGCCTCATTTTACAAATCCAGGAATATTTTCAGGTTCAAAAATAAAAGTATGCTTATGTACAATTTGAAGGTTGTAGTTTCCTTCTTAAACAAAATGATTTGAGATTTTGTCTGGTTAAAACCTGAGGGCTTTGTTCCTGTGAATACCTAAACTCNACACATAAAATGCTAATTTGATGGCTGGAGGAAGGAGGGTATTTATTACAAGCAGACCAGAGTTGCCTGCGGGCTGTGAGATAATCTGAGTTTCTGGAGGAAGGAGAAAAGGCTGGAGGAGTTTGAAAGGGGAAAACAAAATCCTCTGGCCCTGAGATGCTCCCTCCACAGAGACTCAGAGGCTGGAGCGCAGGTAGGGGGTTAGAGGGAACAGACAAAAGCTGCAGATGGGAACGTTCTGGAATCTGTGCTTCTAACCTCATTTGTAGCAAAGCTATTGAAATTCTCCAGGGCATAAGAATAGGGGAAGCTCTGTGGCCCAGAGCTGAAAGTGGCCTCAATTGTGTAGAAAGAAAGATGTTGGTGATGCTTAAAGGTTCTTGTGTCAACCTAAGAGTAAGCGGGAAATTGACTCCCTGCCACTGAGACCCATCCCCAGGTCTTGGGAACACATTTTTGGATTAAAATCTTACCAACATAATCTTCAAAGAGTTGCCATCTCTTCTAATATGCCCTAAGTACCACTTAAGGGGCAGCAGGTACCACAGAGCTCCAGAGAAGGAAAAGTGCACTTCTGCTTGTGGGCCAGAAAGGCTTCAGGAAAGAGCTGGCTCTGAGGCACACACAGACCTTTGGTAGATAGAAAGGCATTGTGGGAGAGGGGCGAAAACAGCAAGAGCAGAGATACAGGAGCAAGAAGCGACAGAAATCAACCTAAGGGCTAGAGGTTGATGTGGAGATCGGCTGTGTTTGGATGGGAGGAGAGGAAGAAGTTCACGGGCCACTGCCCACCATGGAGGGAGGGAGCGATTTCAGGAAGGAAAAGAGTGGAAAAAATAGAGGCTGAGTGAAAAAAGGAGACACGCTTGAAAAACATTGCCTTTGCCAAAGATTTGTGGGTTTTACATCTTCTGAGCGAGGTGATCGTGTATTTACCAACTGATACTTATTGAATTCCTACTCTGTTGCCAGGTACTGTCCTAGCTTTGGGGAGAAAGCAAGGGTTGTTAGAGACAATAAGAAAAGTCCCTTTCTCCATGAAGTTTGCATTTTAGTGGGAAACATAGGTAGTAAACAAATAACAGAGGAAGTCAGAAGGTGGTAAGAACTACAGAGCAGAACAGAGCAAGGCCAGGGCCTGAGGCGGCGAGCAGAGCCAGTGGCAGGGGGACCACTGGATCTCATGCCTGGAAGAGCAGACGTGTCTCCTTCCCAAAGCTTTACTCACTCATTCACTCATCATTTATTCATTCCCTATGCTTCTTTTTTTTTTTTTTTTTTTNGGCGGCGAGCAAAGCCAGTGGCAGGGGGACCACTGTATCTCATGCCTGGAAGAGCAGACGTGTCTCCTTCCCAAAGCTTTACTCACTCATTCACTCATCATTTATTCATTCCCTATGCTTCTTCTTCTTTTTTTTTTTTTTGCCAGATATTGTTCTAGGTGTTATGCCCAAGTCGCAAAATCTAGTGACCACCAGGGAGCCGGTATCTGATGCAGAAGCAAGAGAGTTTTTACTACCAAGCTTGAGCTGGAGCTCCCACCGGCACCAAAGCAGCGGATATAGGGAGGGAGCCCCGAGTTTTGGGCTACCCTGCTTTTATAGGGAATTATTCAGGTAAAAGGGTACAAAAAGGGGTGTTCAGGCAGGAGGACAACTGATTGGTCACTTAAGGGGGTATTTAAGTTGACAGATAACTGGTTGGTTACTTCCATCCATAGGATTTGTGTGCGGATTCTTGATTGGTTTTTACTTCCAAGGTAAATCACAAGCTCCTGGACATAAAGTCAGAAGGTTTAGCCTAGGGGCCGATAGGCTCGTGTACAGTGGGGCTAGGTTAGGTAATCTGAGGGCTGATTGGCTATAAGCAGTGGGCTCAGGTTGGGTAACATCCAAAGTTCTTTTGCCCAGAACCCTGCAGGATGGAATTCTTTTACAAGATGGAGTAGCTTAGGCCCTTCACTAGGCACTGAAGCAGAGCTATACAAAAGACAAGCAAAATCCATCCCTTCAGGAGCTCATGGTCTAGTAAACACGCAGCAGATGAAGAAATAATATAATTGTGTCAATCAGTGTGATGAGAGAAATAGCGGTGCAATGGGGTAAAAGGTGATGGGGGTAGTGAGGAGATGACTAACAGAAAGGATGAACCATGCAATGATGGGTGAAAAATATTCCAGAGGTGAGGAGAGCAAGGCAAAGTCTCAGGACAGATTGAGTTTTGGTGTCATGGAATGTAAGTTCATGGGTTGTGACATTTTTGCTCTCATCTCCCCTTGGCTTCTTTTCCTTCTCTTTTAAACACACTCTACTTCTCCATAAGTGTTATTTGACTCTTTGAGACCCCATAGACAGTAAATCCCCTGTCTATGGAATTCTCCAGGCAAGAAGACTGGAGTGGGTAGCCATTCCCTTTTCCAGGGGATCTTCCTGACCCAGGGATCAAACCCGGGTCTCCTGCATTGGAGGCAGACTCTTTACCATCTGAGCCACTGGGGAAGCCCCACTTCTCAGTAAAGACCTGCATAAATCAGGGCATCCTCTTACTACCAGGGAGGAGACAGTGTGACATCTGGGGAAAAAAACCACTGGGGTTTAGCTAGTAAACCTGCATTTGTGTGTGTTTTTCCTGCCTTTGTTTTCTCATCTGCACAATCAGGGTTGGAATCCATGTGTTCCAGTCACTTGTTCACATGCTTCCACCTTTTCTAATAAAAGAGGCACCAATGAATGTTCTTAAGAGGGAAGGAAGGGAACTTTCTGCCCCCTGCCTGGTGGCTTCCTCCACACCTTCTGGATCCTCTCCAGTTCCATGGCTAAATGCATTGATCAGGGAGGGGAGAATTCTGTTGGACTGCCTCAAGGCCTGTGCCACAGAGTCAAAAACTTTGCTAATGTACATGGTAGTAATAAGCAAAGGACAACTGGACACTTGACTGGTACCCAAAGAGAGGCATGGAAACTCTAAGAGCCAGGAGCTGGAAATAGTCAATCTGGGGTCCCAAGAGGTGATTTATCAGTGCATACAGCAGGGGCATATTGGTGCCAGGCAAGGGAATCCCTTCAAGACTACAAGCACCATTAGCTGGTTCGGTTTCATTGGGTTTCCCCCTGAACCCTGACTATGCACTGCAGTGCAGACCAGGAGTTCTAACCCCGGGGCCTGGTCTGCAGTGTGGGTGGTGCCACATCACATCCTCATGGGGTGGAGCCTGGAGCTTTCACTGACAAGAACTGAGGCTCAGGCTGAGGGAGGGACTTGCCCAGTTACACAGTAGTTGCACAAAAGCTAGAGCAGAGCTTTCCTGATATACACGGGAATCTTAAGGGAAGAGAGTTAAACTGAAAGAAGAGGTAGAAGGATCTTTAACATCCAAAGACAGGGCTGCCCGTGGTGGAGACTTTCACACTGACTGCCCAGAAGGACCACCAGGGGAGCTTTTAAAACTCCTGGTGCCCAAGTCTTACCCCCAGGCCACTTAAAACAGAACCTCTGGGGCTGAGTCCAGCCATCAGTATTTTTTAAAGCATCCCAGATGGCGCCCATGTGTCGCCAAGGTTGAGAAGCACCATCTAATGGCAAATTCAGAGATAGCTGTTAAAATTAAAAATGCAATAATTTAGGAACTCTCTTAAAAAACAACAACAAACTGATAATTTGCTCCTTTTTCGTTTTCTGGTCAATTCGGAGCAGTCGTTTTTCAAGATAAAAACCTGGGTTAAGTGGGTGTAAAAGCAGGAATGAAATTTGAAATAAATTACTAAGTGAGAAATAAAAGCCATGAATAATGTAAGAAGGAGAAGAGCTGGAAGAACTAGGGCAGGAAGCAAAGCCAAGAAAAGATAATAGGGAGAGGTCACTCAGGGAAGTTCTGTGGGTCTGAATACCAATGGAAGGAGGAAAGCTAGTGAGGGGGTCCTGCCTTTTGAAACTTCGGAGCCAGAAGCACCTTGGATACCTGAGGGAGCTCAGCCCTTACAGATGATTGACAAGCAGGGGAGCTGTAAAGAGCAGTGGAAACACAGTGACACTAGCTTCAGCCTTTGCTCAGCTCGGAGGTGCGGGCCGGGTGAAGCGTGCCAGAATCCTTGGGGGAGGAAGAGCAGCCAGGGGCCTGGACAGCTTGAAGAGCTCAGTGATGTGACACACTCCTCCTGCTCCTGCCCTTCTCCTCTCTGTCCCTACACTGAGGATCACTGTCCCCAGAAGGCTCCCCCAGAAGCCCGAAACATTCAGGAGCTTTGTGATTAGCACCTTGTTTGCACTTTCCAGGTGGCTCCCTGGATGACCAAGCCGGTAAGGGTGGCAGATAATGATTTAAAGTCACTGTCACTCAAGAAACGACTTTTAGTCTCCGTCACGGTTCCAACAAAACCTCCCAAGGGGAGGAACATTAGTCATTGCTCTTTGACGAACAAACAATAAATTCTCTGAGCAGATTTGCTTCTGACGGATTCCCAGCAAGCTCAGGCTGTAGAGTTTCGTAAATTCCAGGTATTTTTATGAAATGGTAGTCATTTATTTGCTTTATGGTTTCAGGATAATCCTTTCTCTCTTAGCCAAAGTGCAATGAAGAGAGGGTTTCCCAGTGTAAGATTCACTTGTCTGGATTGGTGATTCATCAGCAATTAATTATGGTTGAAAGCTGAGGCGATGCATGCAATTGCCAGGTATTTGGGGACAATTGAAAGTCACTGAGTTTTGTAAATGACCTTGATGAAATTGTTGAGCTAGGGTAGGACAATTAGCTGTGTATTTGGATCAGCTTTGTTCTTAGGCACTGCAAGAGCTAATGTGCGTTGTGTGTGGTTCCCTACTTCAAACTCTGTGACCTGCAGAAAACCTTCTTGAGAAGATAGAGTTTAGATTAAGAAG
>SJYA01002928.1:118183-141939 GCA_006410615.1 Neotragus moschatus
GCAGAGTGGCATAAATGATGCATAATGAGATATCCTTTTGATTGCCTAGCTTAACAAATGGGTGCCTTTGATGTGAATGTGGGTAAACGTGCTTTTGACACCTGTGTGCAAACGCATAAAGCAAGTATTGTGATGCCAGGCTCAGCAGAAATTGCCATACGCACAAAATATTCCCAAACAAACATTTAGCATAACAACTCTACCAAACTAATCACCCTGTTCCCATTGACTCATCTGAAACAGGAGGAGATCTCTTTCGTCTGCACAGAACTAGTCATGCTTCCTTTCTGCATGGTTACATCTCTGGCAGAAGCTTCTTTGGGCCTAACCCACTTCTTTAAGCACGGCCGATGTTGTGTACTGGTTAATGGGAAAGCAATATCATGTACCTCTTAAAAAACACAACAAGGTTGGGAAAAGGAAAAACAGTCGCAAGTCATTCGATTGGCAGCTGGGAGAAAAGTAAGTCACAGGCTCAGCAGTTGAGTCTGTCACTGACCTCTGGGCTCATTCAGAAGATCCTGGCAAGAAACATGCCCATTGACGAGACGTTCGGACTCCCCGAAGCTACCCAACCCAAAGTCAAGCCATGTTTTGGGAGTCCCAGTGATAGTTGCTAAATAGATTCCAGCTGGGCAAGATCATGGCTTAAGGAGAAATAATATGAGTTGGCAATCTTTTGGATAAACCACCAGATAGTAGACATTTTAGTACGGATGAGTGAAAGGTGGACGTGTTCACCAGTTACCAAGTATGATTAATAGAGGCAGACTAGCATGGTGATTAGGAATCTGGACTCTGAAGCCTGAATTTAGATGCCAGCTCCAGCACTTCCTTGCTGGATGACCTTGATTAAGCAAATTACTAAACCACTCTGTGCCTCAGTTTATCCGTCTATAAAAAGGATAATAATAGAACTCGGGGCTTCCCAGGTGGTACAATGGTAAAGAATCAGCCTGTAATGCAGGAGATGGAAAAGACACGGATTTGAGCCCTGGGTTGGGAAGAGCCCCTGGAGAAGGAAATGGCAACCCACTCCAATTATTCTGGCCTGGACAATTCCATGGACAGAGGAGCCTGGCAGGCTACAGTCCATGGGGTCACAAAAGAGTCGGACACAATTTAGTAAACCCAATACTAGAACTCAGTGTTGTAGCTTGGGTGGTCCTATAGCAGACCCTGGGGAAAGAACTAGGGCGCAGGTGATAATCTCAGATGAGATCTCAGGAGGCACAAGTGAAGGAGGAAAGCAAGTGAAACGGAGAGAAGGTCATGAAGAGCCATCAAAGAGGAGGTCGTTCCTGAGGGCAATGGGGCATAACCATGCTGGGACCTTTGGAGGCNTAGCAGACCCTGGGGAAAGAACTAGGGCGCAGGTGATAATCTCAGATGAGATCTCAGGAGGCACAAGTGAAGGAGGAAAGCAAGTGAAACGGAGAGAAGGTCATGAAGAGCCATCAAAGAGGAGGTCGTTCCTGAGGGCAATGGGGCATAACCATGCTGGGACCTTTGGAGGCTCTGGGTAGGGTGGGGCGACCAGGATGTTTACAATTGACACATAGTCCTCACTGCCCATCCTCATGGATTGTCTGTTGGTACTGCAGGAGTAATTGGACTGCAATGGGGGCCTAGGAGCAGGGCAAGATGTTGCCGCACTATGTTGTGAAAGTGTTAGTTGCTTCAGGCATGTCTGCCTCTTTGCGACCCCCATGAACTGTAGCCTGCCAGGCTCCTCTGTCCACAGAATTCTCCAGGCAAGAATACTGGAGTGGGTAGCCATTCCCTTCTCTACACTATGTCAGGGGGTTATGATAAAGATGATATTTATGAAATATTACTGTGAAGTAATATTTGTAAAGCACTTTAGAAAAGTGCCTGGAGGACTTCCCAGGGAGTCCAGGGCTTCCACGGCAAGGGGCGTGGATTCAGGCCCTGGTAGGGGAACTAGGATCTCACACGCCATAGATGTGATCACAAAATAAATAACTGATGCAAAAATAAAATCCATGATGAACAGAAATGTTGGGAAGCATGTAGGCAAATTACAGGCAGTGGCTGCTCCCACTTGATAAGGCTGTGAGTTGGTACTAAGCGCTGCATTGGCTGATGGCAGTGATGTAGAGTCACTCTAGGAAAGCTGAGAACACAGGCTATCAGGCAAAGCTTACGCTGTATTTAGTGTGTGCAGAGTGTTTATGGGGGCATGGCGATTAGGCACAAATGATATGCCATTATATGAACTACTATACTTTGTACTACTTTTGCATAATACAACCAAATAATAGTACTGCTCTCCTCTCACTGTTAGTCCTGCAGGATCCAAAGCTAGGAAGATGCTGGCTGTTTATCCTAATATGGTTGAATCATCACAACCAACCGTGTTCAAGGATGAGGGCCCTGAATTGTATCCCATGTAGTGTGGGCTTCCGTCATTTACAAACTTCCTGACTTTGAATTCCACTCATTTTCACCCTGCAAGGTCTCTCCCAACTGCTCCCATTCATGGAGCTCACTTTTCCATGGAGCTCACATTCCCATGGCGTTTTAAAGCATATCTCCTTTTCCTGAGTATTCTNATTGTATCCCATGTAGTGTGGGCTTCCGTCATTTACAAACTTCCTGACTTTGAATTCCACTCATTTTCACCCTGCAAGGTCTCTCCCAACTGCTCCCATTCATGGAGCTCACTTTTCCATGGAGCTCACATTCCCATGGCGTTTTAAAGCATATCTCCTTTTCCTGAGTATTCTGGCTGCTGGTGGCCTCTGACTGGGGAGGGGACCACAACCTTGTTACCATGTTACCATGTTGGGACTGATCCTTGATTAGGGATCACTGACTGAGGAGATCCTGAGCTTTTTAGCATCTAAGAGTCCAGATGGTTGGACGGTGAAGGATTGGTCTTCACAAGAAACAGGCAAATGAAAAGACAGAGCTCATACAAGCTGGTTTTGGTTTCCAGGATTCATCAGCAAAAACCTGGGCAACAATCTCTGGCATGGATCAGGAGCTGTACAAATAAGCCTTTGACTACTTCCAGAGGCTGGAGGAGTGACCTAGAATGGAAAGAGGAGGAAACAGCCATGCCTCCTACTTAACCTTGCCAGGCACCCATGTTACTAATACAATCTTCACAGGCATTTCTAGACAGTAGTGTGTGTCTCCATCAAAATGCTTTTGCTTGCAAGAAAGAGAAACAAAACCAACTGAAAGTGGCTTAAACTACCAGGAAATTTAGTGTTCCACAAAAGAAAATGTCCAAGATCACTAAATTCATTGGTTTGGAANTTTCTAGACAGTAGTGTGTGTCTCCATCAAAATGCTTTTGCTTGCAAGAAAGAGAAACAAAACCAACTGGAAGTGGCTTAAACTACCAGGAAATTTAGTGTTCCACAAAAGAAAATGTCCAAGATCACTAAATTCATTTGTTTGGAAAAAGGTCGTCAAAGATGCTGATTCGATTCTGCCACCCTGGGTGTATCGTTGTCATGCCTGGGCTCACTCTCCCCATGGATTATGATGGCTGCTGCCTCTCTGGGCAGACACAACCACATCAAAAGGAAGAAGAGACTGCATATTTCCAAATGTCTCTTTTCAGAGTGAGGAAACCTTTCCCAGAAGCCCCCCAGAACATCTTCTCTCTCAACTTGTTGGTCACAATGGACCACTGCTCAGTTCTAAACGATCCATGGGCAAGAGAAGCAGGAGCACTGAGGTTAGCTTATATGAGTCAGGATTTGCCCCTGGAGCTGGGCTAGGGCTGGGATCAACCTCCCCTGTGTCACTTGAGGTGAAAATAGATTCTAAACCAAATTTTGAGCTCTGCCAAAAAGGAAGCAGATGGATGGAACGTTACCTGACAACTGACATTAGGAGGCTAGCGATATCATAAAGGCCTGACTGATACTAGGTAGAACCAGTGGTCAAGAACCTTCCTGCCAATGCAAGAGACACGGGTTCGATCCTTGGGTCTGGGAGATCCCTGGAGTAGGCAAGAGAACCCACTCTAGTATTCTTGCCTGGGAAATCCCACAGACAGAGAAGTCTGGTGGGCTACAGCCCACAGGGTTGCAAAATTGTCAGACACAACTGAGCATTCTCCTGATGCTCTTTTACTTCCTGTAGCCTTTCCTACTTATCTGAAGGTGGTTAAAACCTTTTCATATGTCCCAAGGCTTTTAATCCACACATTCAAATGAAAAGCACAAAATANGGGCTACAGCCCACAGGGTTGCAAAATTGTCAGACACAACTGAGCATTCTCCTGATGTTCTTTTACTTCCTGTAGCCTTTCCTACTTATCTGAAGGTGGTTAAAACCTTTTCATATGTCCCAAGGCTTTTAATCCACACATTCAAATGAAAAGCATAAAATATGAGCATGACTGGAAAATATAGGAGCTGGATGTTGTTGTTCAGTTGCTCAGCCGTGTCCGACTCTTTGCGACCCCATGGACTGCAGCACACAGGCTTCCGTGTCCTTCGTCATCTCCCAGAGCTTGCTTGAACTCATGTCCATTGAGTCAGTGATGCCATCCAGCCATCTCATCCTCTGTCATCCCCCTCTTCTGCCTTCAATCTTTCCCAACATCAGGGTCTTTTCAAATGACTCAGTTCTTCACATCGGGTGGCCAAAGTACTGAAGCTTCAGCTTCAGCATCAGTCCTTCCAATGAATATTTAGGGTTGATTTCCTTTAGGATTGACTGATTTGATCTCCTTGCAGTCCAAGGGACTCTTAAGAGTCTTCTTTAACACCACAGTTCAAAAGCATCATTTCTTTGGCGCTCAACTTTCTTTATGGTCTAACTCTCACATCCACAAATGACTCGGGAAAAACACAGCTTTGACTATTATGGATCTTTGTCAGCATAGCGATGTCTCTGCTTTTTAATACACTGTGTAGGTATGTCACAGATTTTCTTTCAAGGAGGAAGTATCCTTTAATTTAATGGCTGTGGTCACCATCTGCAGTGATTTTGGAGTGATGGGCTTCCACTCTCTGTGCCCATTATGGTGAAGAGACTACAATTCATTGTGTCTGTAGCAAGGAGCACAGACACTTATTTCCTGTCTTCCCAAGCTTCCCATGTGCCCATCTTGTGGGGAACCATGATGAGACACGCTCAGTCCAGTCATGTATCCCAAAGAATTCTGGCTGATTCTGGTCTAAATGATTCTACCCCCAGGCTGCTTGGGTACCTAGTCTTGGTCCCAATTCTTGACAGCATCTTTTTTGAGTGAATTTATCCCAATCTAGTAAGCACACATACACCTGCCCCTTAAACCCGAGCTATTGCTTTGTCCTGCATTTTTAGTTATAGCCTCTCCATTAGACAGCATGTTAAAAAGCAGAGACATTACTTTGCCAACAAAGGTCTGTCTAGTCAAAGCTACGGTTTTTCCAGTGGTCATGTATGGATGTGAGAGTTGGATTATAAAGAAAGCTGAGTGCTGAAGAATTAATGCTTTTGAACCGTGGTGTTGGAGAAGACTCTTGAGAGTCCCTTGGACTGCAAGAAGATCTAACCAGTCCATCCTAAAGGAAATCAGTCCTGAATATTCGTTGAAAGGACTGACGCTGAAGCTGAAGCTCCAATGCTTTGGCCACCTAACGAGAAGAACTGACTCATTGGAAAAGACCCTGATGCTGGGAAAGATTGAAGGCAGGAGGAGAAGGGGATGACAGAGGATGAGATGGTTGGATGGCATCATCGACTCAATGGACATGAGTTTGAGTAAACTCCAGGAGTCAGTGATGGACAGAGAGGACTGACATGCTGCAGTCCACGGGGTCGCAAAGAGTCGGACACAACTGAGTGACTGAACTGAACTGAACTAATCTCCATTCTCCTTACCAGTGTCAAGTTCCAGAAGACACTTCTCCCCTTTATCTTTAACCAAATAACAGTCTACAGATGAGTTTAATATCTCTTGTTGTTTTACCGCTATGGTTTTGCTTTCGGTTAAATTTATCATTTCCTCTTATACCTTCTTTTCTTAGGTTAGCATTTCCTGCTTCCCCCATCAGTCAACTCCTGTCCTGAGATCCGTAATCCCCCTTGCTCAGTTTTTGCCAGTCATCATCTATCTGTTTGAAAGGAACATCCATCAAGCTCACATTTCCATCAACATGCAAAAGATAACCTATGTGTCTACAAACACAAAAGAGGCAGTCCCAGATGTACAAGCATCTCATACAAATGGCCAATTTAGATGTACACCATCCCCCCTCAACTCCCCATCACCTCTTTCAGTACATATTAAACTAGGGACTGAAACATGTAAATTCAGCAAACGCTTGGAGAAGTCTTCCAAGTAGAAACCTAAAGTTCTTTTCCCTGCTACAGCTGATCCCATTTTGTATCTATGGAAATGGATGCTGGTATTTACATAACTTTCAAGGGCTGATAAAGTCCACAAAGGAATCTGTTATCCATATTAAAACTGTATCCTTAGTTCACCTCACTGTGCAAAAGTATTGCAAAATATTTGGTGAAGTTAATTCCCATCTGGCCACCTCCACAATAGCTACGCGCAGCCAGAGAACTTAAGAGAAATGAATTGCAGGCTTGCCTGATGATTTATTTGCTGTGTGAGTTTAAGTGAAAGCCTTAACTTTCAATATATATTTGATTTTCAAAATAGGCTTCAGAAAAATAAAAGTGAGTGTAACTGTTCCACTGAGGTGTGACACACCATCTCAGGCTTCTTGGAGTCTGCTCTGGTTTTTATGGATTTATAGTAAAACTGTTAGTCACTCAGTCGTGTCCAACTATTTGCAACCCCAAGGACTGTAGCCCACCAGGATCCTCTGTCCATGGGATTCTCCAGGCAAGACTACTGGAGTGGGTTGCCATTCTCCTCTCCAGGGGATCTTCCTGACCTAGGGATAGAACCCAGGTCTTCTGCATTTCAGGTAGATTCTTTACTGTCTGAGCCACAAGGGAAGGTTGGGTTACATTTTGCAACTAGTCATTAATAGTGTTTATACATATGAATTATATATATATACATATATATAAATAAACACACACACACATATATATATATTACACATACCTTGTAGGATCTTTTTTACTCCATTGTGGAAATTACTGTATAGGCTGTGAATGTCTATTCCCAACGGAACGTGCTTGCTGTCCTGGATACAAAGAATGAGCTGATCAGGGATGGGGTGTTAGAGCAGATTTAAAGGCACAGAGACCAGTAGTATGAATGAGCTTATGGAAATACTTGTACCAGTTCCTGAGGGAGTAATTACAGATAGACTTTGAAGCTGCNATGTCTATTCCCAACGGAACGTGCTTGCTGTCCTGGATACAAAGAATGAGCTGATCAGGGATGGGGTGTTAGAGCAGATTTAAAGGCACAGAGACCAGTAGTATGAATGAGCTTATGGAAATACTTGTACCAGTTCCTGAGGGAGTAATTACAGATAGACTTTGAAGCTGCTTAAAAACTGGCAGCATCATAGATTTGTATAATCACCCTAGTAGCTGCACTGGATTAGCCTAATATAGTTCTGGGCACATAAAAGATGTACAGTAACCACTTGTTGAATTGAGCTGAAGCTTAAGAAGGACTGAGGCTTAGCGCATGTAAGAAGGGAGGAGCGTCTAACCGTTTTTCAGAAATGAATTAAATTTCAGTGTTCTATTATCCTCTCTAGAGTTTGAAGTCTATTTTCCCGAAGGTCAATGCTTGAAGGAGAAGCTGAGTGTTGAGTGTGTAGCAGAAGATAAAGGAAGAGGTTATAAAGAAAATATCTCACATTTATAGGGAACTTACTATAGACCAAATATGATGATGATGACTTACCAGGGCATCGGGGGAATAAAATGAAACTCTCGACCTATTAGCTTTGAACTAACTCTATTCCTTAATTATAAAATTAATTTCTAATGTGTCTTCATAGTATTCCAATATACCTGGGCATTTTAAAATAAAGCAAAGCATTTTAGTTTGCTCTTATACTAGAAAACTCACGATGAAACAATAATGAAGGATTCATTATGTCAATGAAATGTAGGCTCTGGATACAGCCAGACTGATGTTGATTTATTAAGAAAAAAAAAAATGATGGGCCAAATTTTAACATGGCTTTGGACATTAATCACAAATAGTCTTGAAAATAATCTATTCCAACCAGCCTGCCATTCTCCTCTGAACAGGAAGAATAGTATTCTGGAGGCCGAACAGGAGAGAAGGGCTTGCTCATTCAATTATTTATTCAACAAATTTTTGTTGACTTTTATTAACTGCCATGGGCTGTGCTAAGCACAGAGGATACACCAATGACTAAAGCTGATTCCTTTCTCCCAAGGAGCTCATGTCTAGAAAGGAACACAAATACATAAACAATTAATGTTTATAGAGTGTGAAAAAATCTTAATGGGGGAGATCAAGGGTAAGGAACCTAAACGGGAGCATCAAATCTAGTCTTAGGGAGGAAAGGGAGAGATGAGGAGGGCATCTAAAGCAAAGTCCTGAAGAATAACTTAGCAGGGAACCAGAATCAGGGACAGGAACATTCCAGAGAGAGGGAAAGGACCACCATTAAACAAAGGTCCCAAGATACTGGCTGTAGGCAGGAGGAAACAAAACCAGGAGTGGACTCACGTGGTGAAGTAAGATGTTGATGTGGGCACTCAGGCCATACTCCTAAGGGCAACAGCACAATAACCATTAACCCAAGTGGTATCAATAATTGAAAAGACTGCCAAAAGAAATAGGACATTAGACACATGAAATACGTCTCATGAGGTCTGTGGCATGAAACCCACTACTTTAGACTCATAACTTGCACTTGTATTACATGGCTGACTGTGTGAACCAAATAAAATGCACACTAAAAACTAACGGTTAATGACATGTTCACATGTATATAAGTGTAGGCCTATTTACTACTGAGCTGCACAGAAACAGCTTAAATAACTGTAATCAATAGCGCTTTAACAGAGTTAAGCCAATTTTCTTTTTTCTCTCTGTTAGCCTCTAAATATCTATTATCAGTGAAATGTCATTAACTGTTCCTCAGCTCACAGCTTTCACTGGCAGATTATATACAAGTTAAAAGACAAAAATCCTATATATTTATTTCCTAGGATCTGAGGTTCTTCCCATCACTTCACACGCTCCATGTTGAAATAATTTATGTGTGACTAAATCAAACAAGTATATTCTTGTGTAGTTAAAGGACAGTAGCCTAATAAGGCAGCAAGTAGATTTTGAAACACTAATTAATTTGGGGAGGAGCATTTTTATGCAAGCACGCGTGCTTTGTCACTCAGTCATGTCCGACTCTTTGTGACCCATGGACTATAACCCGCCAGGCTCCTCTGTTCATGGAATTCTCCAGGCAAGAATACTGCAGTGGATTGCCATGCCCCGCTCCAGGGGATCTTCTTGACCCAGGGATTGAACCCTTGTCTCCTGTATTGCAGGCAGATTCTTTACTGTCTGAGCCACCAGGAAAACCTCTACATTTTTATGGTGAGACATGAAAAGACCCACAGAGTAAAAGGCTTCTAAGGAAAGGCCAGAGACTATCCGGATTCGTGAAAACAAGAGGGCTTATCTGGTTATTTAAAAGGGTTTTGGTTGCTGTCATTTTATGTCAGACTTTCTCTTCTCTTTTTGTGAGTGTTTTTNCCACTCCAGTATTCTTGCCTGGAGAATCCCCAAGGACAGAGGAGCCTGGTGGGCTACAGTCTATGGAGTTGCAAAGAGTCAGACATGACGGAGCAACTAAGCACAGCACACCATTAGCCAGGCACTAAGCTAAGGACCAAGTATACAATATGGAAAAGACACCCTGCCCTCATAGGAGACACAAGCTCATCTCAACCCAGAAAAGTTCATGTGCCAAGTGTTACAAAAGTACAAGATAATATTGGAGGGTTACTTGACCAAATTTTAAGGAATCAGAGAAGACTGCCTGAAAGAAATGATAGCTAAACAGAGACATAAACAATGAATAGAAATCAGGCAGGCAAAAAATAAACCCAAAGGAGAATATTAGTTATTTCACTTGGAGTGTGGATTTCAGGGGAGTGTGGATTGCAGGTGAGGGCAGTGTGCCAAGATGAGGCCAGAAAGAATGCAGGAGTTGGCGGGCCAGTTTTTTTAAGGATCTTGTATGCTGGGAATTTTCCTTTTGTGCACTCGGGTTGAGAGTGAATTTGGAGGGAGGAAACTAATGATTAGGTTGGATCTGTACTGGAAAAGTTCAGGGCATTGGTCAAGTTATTCTTCCCAAATGAACACTAGTAGTTGCTAAAAATAGCATCAGCATTGCTAAGTAGAGAAAGGATCATTTTCAAGGCTTGTTGTTACCCCACTCCTGGTTTTCTGTGCTATTTAGGTTAGGGAGCAGGTCACTGTTCAGGAAGCAGGGTGCAGGACGTCCCCTAAACGCAGAGAATTGCGTTCTTCACCACAGTTTAGGCTCAAATTGAACACAGATGTCATTGCAGACCTTCATCACATCCTCATGACTGGACTACTGAGAGACTCCCAACGGACTCCTTCCAGGCCATCCAGGCTCCTGGGCATCAGCTCCCCAGAGCATCAGTTCTAACATGTTTCTCCACTGCCCCAAAACTGCCAATGGCCCCTTAGTCCCTGTACAATGGTTCTTAGCTCGAACTGCATGTTATAGGCACATGGAGAGAATTTTTTAATACTAATGGCCAGACACTTGAATCAGGGCTATGGACTGAATGTTTGTGTCGCCTACCACAAATCCATATGCTGAACTCCTAACCACTGATGGGATGGTAATAAAGAGTAGAGCCTTTGGGAGGTGATTAGGTCACGTGGTTGGGCCCGAATGATCCGGGTTAGTGCCCTTAAAAAGGAGACCCAAGAGAGCTTGCTTGCCCTTCTGCCATGTGAAGACACAGAAAGAAGATGGTTGTTTCTGAAACCAGGAAATTCTCACCAGACACCCAATTGACCAGTGCCTGGACCTTGACCTTGGGCTACCACACATGCGTCCCTATGTTTNATGGGATGGTAATAAAGAGTAGAGCCTTTGGGAGGTGATTAGGTCACGTGGTTGGGCCCGAATGATCCGGGTTAGTGCCCTTAAAAAGGAGACCCAAGAGAGCTTGCTTGCCCTTCTGCCATGTGAAGACACAGAAAGAAGATGGTTGTTTCTGAAACCAGGAAATTCTCACCAGACACCCAATTGACCAGTGCCTGGACCTTGACCTTGGGCTACCACACATGCGTCCCTATGTTTCACTGCCAATGTATGAGAGAGTATGCCGATGTAGCCCCAGAAGGGAAATGACACAAAAGCTTGTACCTGAGCTTTCTAGACACCAATGATGCAAGTCTTTCTCCTGCTGCTTTGGCTCTGCATTGTTGCTGTAACAAACCTGATCCATGGATAGAACATTCTTTGAATGAATGAAGAGATGAATGGCATGAATGCAATAAACAACGAAATGAAATGGCCATCCAACACATATGCTGTCTATTTTTCAGTGCAGAATGAATGAGCCTGTATTGAGATGCATTTGCTGTAAACTATAAAGCCTAAGATGAGCTCTGCTTGGGAAAATATTGAAGATATATGATCAGATACAATAAAATTTAATAAGTTCCTTTCAAATCTTGGATACCTCTTCTCTTACTTAGTTCCAAAGAGACACTTCAAGACAACTTTTCTCATCAAATTGTTTGTCAGGCAGTCAGACTTCCTGGCTCTTCTCACCTGCTGTGGTATGTCCAGAACACTTTCCTTCCCAGGAAAATAGGATGCTGCAGTTTCGCGATGTATCCTCCGGCATAATGTGAGCCATTCATATGCCGATATGAGGTTTATCTGACTGCATATACCAATGGAGAATGGTTTAGATAAGGAAGAATATAAGTGAATTTAATAGTATCTATTGAGGAAGGCTAGTAGGTAAAGAAAAGGTAGCCGTACTCCGAAATCTATGCAACTATTTTCTGAAGTCTGTTCACACTGATGATAGGGGAGATGTGGCCGGAGTGGTAATAGAACCGATTGGGATGACCTCTGGGAGTAAAGAGGTGAGAGAAGTGCAGAGGAACAGATGNTACTCCGAAATCTATGCAACTATTTTCTGAAGTCTGTTCACACTGATGATAGGGGAGATGTGGCCGGAGTGGTAATAGAACCGATTGGGATGACCTCTGGGAGTAAAGAGGTGAGAGAAGTGCAGAGGAACAGATACAAAAGTTCACAGACCCATGCAAGATCCTTAATGATGTTCACAATGGATTGTCCTTGTTTAAATTTTCTTAAAGCCTTCCTCTAAATTTCTCTGTCCTCTGTGTTTTGAGAAGCTATAGCAGACACTTCTTCCTGAGGTTGACATTTTCATCAGAAGAGAAAGCCTGGGGACTTTGGTAATAGCTGATCACAGGACTCCTGGGTGACCAGCATGGGCTTCCCCTCCTTGATCCTACTCTAATTAGGTGATCACAGTCACCTCTCCTGACATGTCTGCGAGGGGCTGCAGATACTTGGCAATGAATCTGTCAGTCATGCAGAGAGCACAAATGGGCTGGGTCAGAGGTAATCAGAAGCCTTGTCTTTATGTCACATATTTATTTGGAAATTGGTCCACGGGCATGGAAAGGAGGATATAAAACACTGTAAATATATACCATATGTGAACATTGCCATTATTTATTCTAGATTAAAATATCTGAAATTTGAGTTATTCTTTAGTAATAAAAATGAAGAAAAATTTCACATAAGCTCAGGAATATTAACAAAAGCTATAATAAAAAATTTGGGTAAGTTAATACTTTTTTGATATGCTGGAATAACTTGCTACTTAAAGGAATTCTATAATGAGTATTTTTGTGATACAAGAAAATCTTCTATAGGTCTCTCTACATTCTAAATTGTTTTATAATTATGATTTTTCTGAAAGTTGTATATACCAAGGAGTTTATTACTATTAGATAAAAGGTGTTAAATTTTGGATTGTGCCTTATTCTTGCTTCTCTGGGATATTTAAGCTGTGATGGCAGGCCTGAATCACTGCAAACCAGGGAATGTTTTTCTTATACTTAGCGCTAATAGTGTGGAGGGTGCAACCCAGGTGGTGCAGTGGTAAAGAATTTGCCTGCCAGTGTGAGACTGATGTGGCAAGAGGTGTGAGTTCTATCTCTGGGTTGGGAAGATCCCCTGGAGTAGGAAGTGGCAACCACTCCAGTAGTGTTGCCCGGAAAATCCCATGGACAGAGGAGCCTGACAGGCTACAATCCACAGGGTCGCAAAGAGTCAGACACAACTGAGCACAGCACAGCACAGCTAATAGTATGGGGCACAATCATACACAGCAGTGCCCTGTGCAACGAGGAGGCACAAAGCAAAACCATCTGAGCACGAATCATCAGTTTATCTTCTCCTGTGTCCTATAGAAACCCGACCTTTGTTTTTGGCCTTGTATGGCATATGGAATCTTAGTTCCCCAGACAAGGGATCCAACCTGCAACTACTGAATTGGAAACTTGGAGTCTTAACCACTAGACTGCCAGGGAAGTCCCTGACAGCTGACTTTTGAGATGTCTACTTCAAAGCTGCAAGTTAGGGACCAAGAATATTTCTTCACTGGGAGCTCTACTGGAGAGAAGGGATTCTTTGACACTCAAGACATTTTTGGCTCTAAAACACACACCTATAATTAGAAGGAAACAGCAATCCACTCCAGTATTCTTGCCTGGAAAATCTCACGGACGGAGGAGCCTGGTGGACTACAGTCCCTGGGGTTGCAATGAGTCGGACACGACTGAGTGACTAAATAACAGCAAAAAGTGATACCAACACCTGGCCACAGTCAAAGCTGGCAAGAGGGGGTCTGGCTCCCGAGTAAATACTCTGAAATATTATGACCTCACTGGAGTTGCCACATCAATTTCAGCCTAGCATTGAGCTATTATTTCCTACTGAATCCCTTTTCAGCTTTCTGGATCCTTTTTACATAAAGACTCTGAATGCCCAGGCTTGCTAATTATCTATATTTGTATCTTTATGTGTGCATCCTGCATCCTCCTTCTAGGACTCACTGCAAAGGAAAGGTGACAGCATGCTACTTATTTGTCTGCCTGTTTATTTCACCTGATTTTAGACAACACTTTTAGTCCTGATACAGTCTTCATTTCCATCTGTCTTAAGGCAANAGATCCTTTTTACATAAAGACTCTGAATGCCCAGGCTTGCTAATTATCTATATTTGTATCTTTATATGTGCATCCTGCATCCTTCTAGGACTCACTGCAAAGGAAAGGTGACAGCATGCTACTTATTTGTCTGCCTATTTATTTCACCTGATTTTAGACAACACTTTTAGTCCTGATACAGTCTTCATTTCCATCTGTCTTAAGGCAACAAGATGGAGAGAGAGTCCTTGCTGATCCCTGTCATAACTGATAAGCTCCATGGGGACAGAAAGCCCGCACTGTTCTCAAAATCTCTAAATTAAGTTTTATAAAGGGCACTGGGGTCCAAGCACAAATAGCAAACCTTCCTTCCAATTCCATTTTTAGGCCAAACCGTTGGATAGTACCCGAGCACAGTAATGCTCAAATTCAAAGATAATTGTTCATGTTGATCACCGTAGTGAGTATCATTGTTCCAGCCACAAAGAACCAAGTTCACCACTATTACTGGTAGTACAAGGAGTATAGAAGGAAAATCTACGTGAAAATAAGCAGCAAATAATCTCTGAATACTTACCATGTGTCACTAGAGATGGGCTACTGACCCTCACGGTGCAGCAGAGAAATAAAAAAGTAACCATGCAACATCATCTACAAGTGCAAAATAATTTCTCAAGGCTTCTTCTCCGTCTTCATCTCTCTTTCCCTTTTCTTTCCCCCACCACCTACTACCCCTTCCTCCTCCACACAAACATACATCTCCTTTGTGTGCCCTGAATCTTTAGAGTCAATGCTGGCTTTCAGGGCATAGGAAAGCCCATGAAGACCTCAATTTTTCCATAGCAGCAAAGATAAAACCTGTACCAGCTTTATCACATATAACAAAATTTAATCTTCCTGAGTCCTCCTTCCTCAAATGACTGATAGCTCATCCAAAGGTGTGAACTGCTTATTAAGTCTTAACAATCATTTCTATGTCAGCAATATGTCTATAATATCTTGAATTCTAGGAGCAAGACTTGAGCTGACAAAAACAATAGGTACTGAGAGACATGAACATCCTGTTAAGAGGCTGAAATTTTTATAACTGTCTGCTTGGGCTTTTTAACATGGGATTTCCAATCATGTCACAGTTTCCAATTTGAAATACTCACCATTTATCTGAGCCTTCTAGAGATTTCTCTGATCTGTATATAATTTAAGAGGGGAATTTTATTTTCTGCTGTAAAGATTGATTTTTGTTAGTCAAAGACATCAGCAGCGAGTTTAAATTTGCATTTTAAATTTAAAATGATTTATTTCCAATGAAAAGTGTATCACTGCTGCAGTTATTCTAGGAGTGACTAGGGGACGAATAATTTATATCGGAAGACTATTAGAAATGTGAGCTTCCCTATAAAGGAAAAGATTGGCACCCTTGACTTCATATTTTAAAACCTCTATATGACAAGAGACTGCCTAAACGCAATTATGTGACAAACAGCAGACCTGGAGAAAATACTTGCAACATACATAATCAGAGGGTCAGTATTAAGACGGCATGAGAAGCTCCTGGCACTGAATAGCAAACAGCAAACAACCTAATTTGTATGGGGGAAAAAAAAACCCTCAGACAAAAGCACAAATGACAAATAAGCACAGAGGAAGCTTAACCTCACAAATCAGAGCTGTGCGGATGTTCTCTATCAGATTGGCAAGGTTAATAAGATTAATATTCAGTGTTATTGCTGGCAAAGGGTACTGCCAGTTGTCAGTATAAACTGGGAGAGTCAACTGGCCTCAGTTCTCTGTAGAGTTATTTGTCAACATTTAGCACAAATTTAAGTGTCTTTTTGACATAGCAGTTCTCCCAAGGATCTATCTGGCACAAAAATGTACAAAAGTGGAAAGCCTGTTACGTTAAAAAATCTTAATTGTAGCTTTCTGATGATGAAGTCTTAGAAACAATCTCAATGTTCACTAGCAGAAGAATGGATAAATGCATCAGGGTACAGCCACACCATAGGGCTTCCCAAGTGGTTCAGTGGTAAAGAACCTGCCTGCCAAGCCAGAGACATGAGTTCCATCCCTGGGTCGGGAAGATCCCCTGGGGAAGGAAATGGCGACTCTCTCCAGTATTCTTGCCTGGGAAATCCCATGGACAGAAGAGGTGGTGGGTTACAGTTCATGGGTAGCAGAGACATGACTAAGCTACTAAACAACAGTCACACCACGCATGCAAAGCAGCTGAAAAATAAGTGAGAGTGGCTCATGTGGAAGGACGCTGCTCCTGCTAAGTCACTTCAGTCGTGTCCGACTCTGAGACCCCATAGATGGCAGCCCATCAGGCTCCCGCGTCCCTGGGACTCTCCAGGCAAGAACACTGGAGTGAGTTGCCATTTCCTTCTCCAATACATGAAAGTGAAAAGGGAAAGTGAATTCACTCAGTCGTGTCCAACTTTGCGACCCCATGGACTGCAGCCTACCAGGCTCCTTCGTCCATGGGATTTTCTAGGCAAGAGTACTGGAGTGGGGTGCCATTGCCTTCTCTGATGTGGAAGGATATTACCTGCTTTATTTTCTAAAGTTCCAGAGCAATATATACACTATTTCTATGTAAATAACAACAAACACTATAGTCATATATGTGGGTATAAATGTGGATGTGCGTTCATTAAAAAAAAAAAAAAATGCCTGTGTGATCCAACTGTTGACAGTGATCCCTAGTGAGAAGCTTGGGACTGGGGCAAGGAATTTTTTTTTAAATTAATTTCTAAGTTGTATTTTAAACTTTACTTATATTATTAACACACTAANTATAGTCATATATGTGGGTATAAATGTGGATGTGCGTTCATTAAAAAAAAAAAAAAATGCCTGTGTGATCCAACTGTTGACAGTGATCCCTAGTGAGAAGCTTGGGACTGGGGCAAGGAATTTTTTTTTAAATTAATTTCTAAGTTGTATTTTAAACTTTACTTATATTATTAACACACTAAAGGAAAGTTCTAGAATTTTCTTATAAAATAGTGTGCCAAATGACTCAGACCCCACTACAGTGCTGTTACGTTCCAGAATTCACATATTATCTCTTTACATGCTCTCATTGGTAATGCTTGTTTTGATAACACTGGGCACCAAATNCCCATAGGAAAGTCTTAACAGCATGCTTAAAATATCACAGACTTAACCTACTTGACTCCAACTCCTTGAATCCCCAGTTTCCTCTCAACACCTCTATATGTACCACATATCATTAAATTTGTTCTTATCCTTTGAATTTGTGTTATTGAGGGGAGGGCTCTGTGCCTTGTTTCTCTTCTACACCCCCCCACCAGAAGCCCAAATGAAATGCAAACAACCTGTATGCTAAATACAACTAAAATACTATGCCATTAAAAAGACAAGATACAGTATAGAAGCAATTTGAAATATGTTAAACTGCTAAATAAGCACATTACATTTGACTTTAAAGAGTAAGCTATAAAGGCAGAGAAGAGTAGACAGACGGAAAATTACCTTTGTGATTTAAATAAAAATAAATTTTGACAACCAAAGGGCTACTATGTAAACAACTTTTAAGCACCTCCTGTGTGTCAGGAGCAAGTCCCAACGTCAGGGACTTTACAAGCCGCGGCTTTCATCATGCTGCTAACATCCTATTGGCCAAAGTAAGTTGTATGGCTGGATCCAGGTGCAGAGCAGGAGGCAGGGCACTCAGAGGAAAGAATCTGAACATATGATGAAATAAAGAACTGGAGCCATAAACGCTATTTCCCCAGAGGCCCTGTACTAATTTAACTGACTTTATCTCATTTAACTTTATAATAACTCTAAGAAGTTATTACTATTATCCCCATTTAATAAATGGGAATACTAAGGATAAGAGGGGCTTCCCCATTGGCTTAGTGGTAAAGAATCCATCTGATAATGCAGGAGACACAGGTTTTACCCCTGAGTTGGGAAGATCCCCTGGAGAAGGAAATGGCAGCCCACTCCAGTCTTCTTGCCTGGAAAATCCCATGGAAAGAGGAGCTTGGTGGGCTACAGTCCACGGGGTCACAGAGAGTTGGACGACTTAATGACTAAACAACAACAAGAGAGGGAAAGGCTAACTAGCTGGAAATTGACACAGCTGCTAACTTCTTCTGTTCTAATATGTGATCTTCTGGCTCCACACATTTCTAAGTTTCTTGGACCTTTATTATTTACCAAAAATATGAAAATTATGGCAGAGAAATATTTGGCAAAATGAGGAACCAAAGAACCTAGTTGTCTTATTTCATTCTCATGAATGAATCCTTTCCAAAAGGAATGGATTTAGTATATGTAAGTTATATCCAAATAGAATACAAAAGAAAAGAAAAAGAATCTTACTGAGTTAATTGACACCCAAAGAGAACACCGACTAGATTTTTGGGAGGCAACCAATCAAAATGACTCAAAAAAAAAATATGGAAAACTAATAAATAACAATAGCCAAGAACATTTTGAAATCTGAGAGAACTTGAAAGTCATTTGTCTTTACAGACATTGCAACACACTTAAAAGTTACAATAATTTTTGAAAGTACTATCACATGAATTGACAGACAAATCAGACAGACCAGAAAGCACAGAAACAGGCCAGAATCCACACAGGAATTTAGACTATGATAAAGGTAGTGATTCAGATCAGTGAGGAAATGATGGGTTACTTAATAAATGGTGCTGTGATAATTGGATAGTCATCTGAAAATTTTATTATATTTCTCCAACATCTTATACTATAAAAATTTCACACCTATCAAAGATGTAAAAGTGAAATGAAACAGTAATAGCATGTGAACAAAACACAAGAGTATATTTTAAATATATGCAAAGTGAAAAAAGATTTCTTAGGTTTGACATAAAACCCAAATCCCACTGCAAGCCAGTGGAGGAACTGTGGAACATATCTCAGAATTGTCCCACTGATGAGTGAGGAGGCCAAGTTATTTATCCAGAGCTCCTGGGTCATTAATTTCTGGCACTTGTAGTTATTGCCAGCAACCTCCACAGCAGGCCAAGGGGATGTGAAGGCACTGATGGCGTCTGAAAAAATATGAGAAATAAAAAAATGTTGTCTCTGTGTTTTTATTTCCATTATTCTAGGAGGTGGGTCATAGAGGATCTTGCTGTGATTTATGTCATACAGTGTTCTGCCTATGTTTTCCTCTAAGAGTTTTGCAGATTCTGGTCTTATATTTAGGTCTTTAATCCATTTTGAGTTTATCTTTGTGTATGGCAGAAGGAAGGGGAGTGTGGGATAAATGGAGAGAGTACTCTTGCCTGGAAAATCCCATGGACAGAGGAGCCTGGNGTGTTCTGCCTATGTTTTCCTCTAAGAGTTTTGCAGATTCTGGTCTTATATTTAGGTCTTTAATCCATTTTGAGTTTATCTTTGTGTATGGCAGAAGGAAGGGGAGTGTGGGATAAATGGAGAGAGTACTCTTGCCTGGAAAATCCCATGGACAGAGGAGCCTGGTGGGCTCCAGTCCATGGGATTGCTAAGAGTCGGACACGACTGAGCGACTTCACTTTCACTTTTCACTTTCACGCATTGGAGAAGGAAATGGCAACCCACTCCAGTGTTCTTGCCTGGAGAATCCCAGGGATGGAGGAGCCTGGTGGGTTGCAGTCTATGGGGTCGCGCAGAGTTGGACACAACTGAAGCGACTTAGCAGCAGCAGCAGCAGGGAAACACATACACTACCGTATGTAAAACAGATGGCCAGTGGGAATTTGCTGTATGACTCAGGGAACTCAAACCATGTCTCTGTACCAAGCTAGAGGGCTGGGATGGGGTGGGAGATGGGAGGGAGGTTCAAGAGGGAGGGGACATATGTATACCTATGGCTGATTCATGTTGATGTTTGGCAGAAACCAGCACAATATTGTAAAGCAATGATCCTTCAATTAAACATAGATCCTTCAAAGATCCTTTAGTGAGAGAGAACTCTCCCACTTCCTTGCCTTGGTTCTGTACTCATGAAGTCTGGTTATGAGTGGACAGCACCAAATACTAATTGCTCTTCCAAAGCATATGGGACATCTTGGAAGACAGCCCTCCAACCTGTGAAAGTGTTGGTTTGCAGCTTCCATCATAGCTGGATCTTCTAAAGGCCACCCTACCATTTTTAAGGTCAGCTTTTCTGGGTGAAAGGGTTCACAGTAAAATCAGTGAACCCCACATGCATGTGCTTATTGCCTATCCTCTGCAGTAAAACGAGTTCCCTGTTCAGAAGCAAGACCACTTTTGGACCATTAGGCCATGATGTCCAGGTAGAAGAGCTGCTTGAATTTCAACTTGAACCAGTACCGGTTACAGAACTTCTCTGACTTTGAGTCACACTCAAGATCAGAAACTTTAAGCGTTACACGGCAAGAGGTTGGAGCATTGTGCCTCTTTCTTAATGTCAGAGAATGTTAACATGCTGCAGATTATTTTTCACCTTGAAGGAGATATCTTGAATGTCTCACAAATCCCCAGAATCTTCACTGATATTCACTGAGGTCTCTGAATTTTCATGAGATTTATCACTCATTCTCTGGCACATGCGTGTTTTGTCAAGATATTTGGGGTACTTGGTTCTTTTGGCTCCATCGGCATGGTCTAATCAGTATAGTGGAACAGAGTGTCCTATGGGATGATGAAGTTATCAAGATCTCTATATATTAGATTAAGTCAGCCAACGGGATGTTATAAGGGTATATAGCTGCTGGATTAAAGCAAACTGTGTTGAGTGGTGTCTGCTTATTGGTTGGGAAAAAAGTGTTTGCCAGACTGACATCTACATATGAATCTCCAGGGATTATGTAGATTTGCTCCATAAAAACAGATCACATCTGTAACAGCAACTGCAGTTAGAGCCACTACCAGTTAAGTTTCCTAAAATCCAGCTCTCCTCCTTGACCTCCAGCACATCTGCTCAGGCCAAATAGTAGAGGAGGCTAAATAGGGAAATGATTGCAATCAATTCCCACTTATTTTCCAGGTCCTTGATAGGGTCATTAATTCTGTAACTCCTAGGATGTGGTATTGCTTTGGAGTGGGGCTCCCATGTAGCCCTTCTTTCCCTAGTAGCCCTCATCCCAGAAGTCAAAGAATAAATGTGGGATTGTTTTCAATTGCTAGATTAAGCATTCAGGAACTAGAAAAATAAACTCAGGATCGCTAATGAAAACTCTCTTATGTCACTAAAACCCCACATCTCCCAGTCTGACCAGTGGGCCTGTTGCCAGGGTCTCCAGGAAACTCTGTACACTGAGATGCTGGTGGTGCCCTACAACATTGCTTCCAACCAAGAAACTCCTCTTACTGCCAGAAGAAACGTAATGAGCTCACACTCATGGGATTCTACTCAAAGACAATATCTAAAATTACTTTCAAAGCTGGTATCCCACTTTCCCTGTTGCACAAGCACCTTGGTAGGTCATGGCAGAACTCTTTAAGGGTGGCTAAGAAAATGTATGATACATATAGGTGGTAATGTTGTGGGAGATTATTTTAAATATATATATTTATTTTTGGCCATGCTGTGCAGCCTGTGGGATCTTAGTTCCCCAACCAGGGATCTAACCCAGGCCCAGGCAATGGAAGTGTGGAGCCCTAACCACTGGACAACCAGAGAATTCCCATTTGGGAGCTTTTATAAAGGGATGCAGTCTCTCCTACAGTTAGGGGTTTAGAGAATATGAAGTGGCTCAGACAGGGAAAACTTCGTGAGGATTTGAGCATCCTCTGATGAACAGTTACCAGGCCCACCTAAAGTTTCATCAGGTATACAAATCAGGCCTTAGAAAGTTGCCCATATATTTCAATACTAGAGATAAATGACCTGTTATCTACTACCAAAGGTCTCTGAAGGGAAAACCATTCTGATCACCTCCCTGGCTCTGCTTCCTATTGCTGTGACCACAGCCAGCTAGGCTCCTGTGGTTAACTTGGCCTCTGTTGCTCTGGGATCTAACCAAGCTCACTACATTCAGGAATCCCATTCCAACAGCAGGACTTCCCACCTTCACCCCAGGCTCATTGTCAGAGCCCGTTTCCTATCTAGAACACTAGCCGCAAGCGAATCTGGGAAATGTCACGTTCAGTTTTCTATGTCCTGCGATAACAAGAAGAGGGTGTAAAGGATGCCAAGTCTAATAGGTGAGAACCTTATGAGAGGAAAGAATGCTTTCTGTGAACCTGGAGAAAAGGCTGATCTTATGCTCATGAATAAGATAGATGAATGGATTAGGATTGTACATGGGGTGTACAAAGAAGCGTTTGAATCTGAAGGGGTAGGAAACATGTCCTTTTGTAAAAATGGCCTTTCAGTCTCCTCAAAAATAAGTGTTCAGTTCAGTCACTCAGTCGTGTCTGACTCTTTGCAACCCCTTGAACTGCAGCATGCCAGGCCTCCCTGTCCATCACCAACTCCCGGAGTTCACTCAAACACATCCATCGAGTCAGTGATGCCATCCAGCCATCTCATCCTCTGCCGTCCCCTTCTCCTGCCCCCAATCCCTTCCAGCATCAGAGTCTTTTCCAATGAGTCAACTCTTCGCATGAGGTGGCCAAAGGACTGGAGCTTCAGCTTCAGCATCATTCCTTCCAAAGAAATCCCAGGGCCTATCTCCTTCAGAATGGACTGGTTGGATCTCCTTGCAGTCCAAAGGACTCTCAAGAGTCTACTCCAACATCACAGCTCAAAAGCATCAATTCTTTGGCGCTCAGCCTTCTTCACAGTCCAACTCTCGCATCCACACATGACCACTGGAAAAACCATAGCCTTGACTAGACAGACCTGTCACGCGTGTATGTTCCTCAATTCTTTGTCTCGTCACAACAAAGATTTGGAGTGACGGACATTAAAGCCCCCTCGGCGTGTCACAGCTCTCAGGTCTTGGATAGACCGTGTTATAGCTCTCAGGTCTCGAATGGATCATGTTATAGCTCTTAGACAAATCAGTGTTACGGTTCTATTTTATTTAGATAATAGCAGGAAAATCCATCTTCGACGCATGAGGGCATGTCGACTCAAAGACTGAAGAGAAGAGTACCCCAGCGTGCAGGAGGGAGAGAAAGAGAGAGAGCCCTTTGGCTCCTCTTTTTATATGTTTTTCCCTCCCCTGGGGCCTGCCTTATGCAAATTGGGCTAGCCAGAAGCACTGTTTGTTCTTCCTGAAGTCCTCACTCCAGTCCTCGGGCCTTCCTTTGACCTTCCTTTGTTCTATTTTTGCCGGCTTTTCCCTTCCTTGTCTTTTAGCCACCACCATTTTGGACTCTTGTTTCCTATTCTAGCTCCTACCAGTAAGAAGTTCTTTGGCCAATCCAGAAAACCATTCTAAGAGTATCACATTTTCTACAGAAAAATATGCTTCTATCTGATCCATTCATTCATTCATTTATTCAAGCTGATATGTTGGGCAAGGAGAAGTAGAAATACAGAGATGAGGGTGGTGTAGTCCTTGTTGTCCAGGAACCCAGGACCAAGTAAAGGAATTCTCAGCCTTGCAAAAGACAGATAACAAATAAACACGCCAGCACAGAAACTTGGCAGCAAATTATGGCCCTTATTATGACCTGGGTCGTCTCACAGTATTTGAACATGGATCCG